>CM035230.1:64499592-64729273 GCA_020226215.1 Sindora glabra | reverse complement strand
ATATGAAATAGGAATATATTCATATGGTTTATGTAGTCTTAATGAGTTTCATAAATCCTAATGCATGATTAGTTGTTTTAATTCACATAGGAATATAGTGGATTAACAATTAATTATAGAATTACTTGACCTTGGAAGAGGCTAGTAATTAATTTAGGGAAACTCGACTATCAATTAAGAGAGTTAAAATTGGATTAGTGTAGATAGATGATTCAATCCGAAATTGTTAAGTGAAGTCTGATCCCTAGGTCTTTTATTCATATTTATCTTTACTCCAATTGCATTCATATTTACTTTAAATATTTTCTGCATAGATCTTTTTTTAATTACTTCATTCTCCAACTAATCGATTTGCCAAATAGTGTTAGGATTATGAATTTTGGTACTTAGTGAAACAATCCTCGAGGGAACGATACTTACTTATCACTTTATTACTTGTTTACGACAGTGTGCACTTGCGCTAATTGATAAATCATTTCACATGTAACATATAGTAACACATGAATCCTAAGATGGTGCGTCAAATCAACATCGGGCATTCACCTTTGCAAATTTGTCAATTATGAATTTATGTTCTTAAATTGATGGACGATTTCTTTTGGATCTTCAGTACTATGGAAGATAGCAAGTAACCATGAGTAAGCAAACAATAATGGAACATAGAGATTTTATATAAAGTCCCATTAAAAAATCCCTTCGAAGTTATATTCAAGAAATTTTTTCTGGGAAACTTAGAGAAACATAAGCACGTCCCTAATAGAAATTGTCTCAAACAGTCATGAAGGCTTTTGAGAGAAGAAGACTTCTTGGAACACCAATAAGGAAACAAATAAAAAATAAATTGGATTTATGAATATATAATTCAATAAGTTGGAATTTGGGCCTATAAATTTCTATTATTTTTATTTGGATTTAAAATTAAATGGATTATGATTGTCAAGCTCTTCAAATATTTTTGGGTCCTCACACTTTCATATTTGTAAAAGTACAATCATATTTTCCCATGTGAAGAAAATGTTTTATGATTTCTTATTTATTTCTAATTTTTGAAAATGTCAAACTTACTCACTAGTAAAAATCCTATAAGTGATAATATAATATAATTCAAAGGAAAAATGATAAAATTCAATGGTCAATATTTATTAATCATTTCAAGCCTTTGATTTACTATGAGTGGGAAAATCAAAATGAGGGAAATTCAATTTTTGAATAGCTTAAATTGTACTAAAATTAATATTAATTTATATAAGCTATCTTGACAATATTTTATAACTGGATGAATAGTACATACACAGTACATACCAACTGGATCAGTTTTTTAGAAGATAGTACAATTTTGGCGAAATAGTAATGTGTTTGCTATCCTATACTGAAACTGAAAAAGGTGAAAAGCTACTTTATTTTTTATATATACACTACCTACTTAATATTCTCAAATTGTATGATATCCTAGGAAGCTTCTCAGGTAAGCCAACACTTTTATGGAGCCATTTTTCAAATTTCAAATTGCTTGGAGCCAAAATTTCAAATTCAAACTTGAAGCCAAAAGATTATTTGGAGCCCAAGTTGATTGTTATCTATAAATAGGCTACATGCATATGAAAATGAATCATGAGAAAATATTGAAGCCTTGCACTACAACTTGTGATTTCTTTTAGCCTTCTCTCTAGAAATCTTAGTTCTCATCTTCCACTCACTTTAAAATTAAAACTTGCATATCCACTCCAAAAAGTATTAGTGAGTGAATACTTGTAAAATCTCTTTAAGAGATTGTGAGCAAAATCTTTCTTATATTCTTTAAGAAAATCCTAGTAAAGATTGGGAATAATCTTGTAAAGTTAGGTGGTGGTGAAATCTTAGTAAAGATTGATATATCTTATAAAGTTAGGTACTTGTAAAAATCCTAATAGAGATCGAGAGTATCTTATAAAGTTAGGTGATTGTGAAAATCTTAGTAGAGATCAGGAGTATCTTGTAAAGCTAGATAGTGTAACTTAGCAAAAGTTAGTGGATACCTCAAGTGAAACTTGGTAACTTAAAAAGAGAGGAATGGACTCAAAAGGTATTCCTTTTGGATAATCGAACCTCTATAAAAATTTTGGATATTATCTCTTCTCTCTCTTTTATTTATCCTTTATTTTAACCTCTACTATTATCCTGCTTTGAAAATTGCATTATTTCATAAAAAAAGGTAAATTAATTTTTTTAAGGAACTTTATTTGAAAGCTTTGATAAAATACTTCATATTTTTGAAACTATATATTTATAATTGTTTTTAATCTTTTATTAGTGCTTCACGATTTTATAACTTCATTATATTTATTTGTATAATTTTTTAATAAGCCAATTCACTTCTATCAATTAGTATCCGAGCTTGGTCTCACTTTTTTAAAGTCTAAAAACTTTGTGAGTAAAGATCTTGCAGGTAATCGAGCTTTTTGGCCAAAATCATAGACTAGAAGGATACTTTACAACTAGACTTCCACTCTTTAATGGTGCAAACTATGACTATTGGAAGTTTAGAATGATAATCTACATCAAATCCACCGACATTGAAGTATGGAAAGTTATTAAGAAAGGTTATGAAACATCTACAAAGATGGAAAGAGAAATGAAAGTGCTTGAGCCAAAAGATGAATGGACAAAAGCTAATTACAAGAAGGAAGCAATATACATAAAGCAATGAATGTCATTATGTGTGCTTTAACACTTAATGAGTTTAAAAAGATTTCTAAATGTACTTTTGCAAAATCAATGTAGGATAAACTTGAAGTAACCTATGAAGGCACTAATCAAGTAAAAGAAACTAGGATCAATATACTTATACATAAATATGAAATATTCAAGATGAAAGAAAGTAAAAAGATAGAGCCTATGTTTGAAAAACTCTCAACTATCATTAATAATCTTCATACATTAAGAAGAATCATTACTGATGGAGAACTAGTTATAAAAATCTTGAAAACCTTTTCCAAAATCGTGGCAATCTAAAATAGATGCCATAAAAGAAGGAAATAATTTCTTTACTCTTACATATGATGAACTAAGAGGAAAACTCTTAGCATATGAAAAAAAATATATAAGAAAAGATCAAGAAAAGAAAAAGAAAGTGATAGCATTGAAAACATCCTCACAAAAAGATGATGATGATGATGAAGAAAATCTTGATGAAAAAATAAAGGAATAAGAAGATGAGTTAGAATTTTAGTAAAAAGATTTTTAAAATGTACAAAAGAAAAGGCGATTTTAAGCCTAGATCATTTCAAAAAAAGGAATAAAATAAGGAATTAAGAAACTAACCTTTAGATTGCTTTGAATGTAAAAAGTTAGGATAAAAAAAAGTGAGTATCTAAAATTAAAGAAAAAGCCTCTAAGAAGACCACCAGAAAGAAGGCCATGATGGCAACATGGGATGATGAAGAAATAATCTCTAAGAAAGAACTTGAAGATAAAGAAGAATAAATAGATGATATTGTTAACTATTGCTTTATGGCCAGAAGTGAAGAAGAAAATGACGTAACTGATGAAGAACTTAAATCTCCTTTATCTTATGATGAATTGATAGAAAATTTTCATAAAGTTTTGACTAAATATTTTTCTTTAGAAAAATAAAATAAAGCTCTAATAAGGGAAAACAATTATCTTAAAAAGGAAAAAGTTTTTTCAAATTATGTTGAAATCAAAAATAAATTTTAACAAATGATTTAAAAACTTTGAAAAATGAAAATGAAGCTTTTGAAAAGGAAAAAACAAGTTTTAGAAGTATAATCTTGAATTTTTAACAAAATTAGTTAAAAAGTTGGAAAAAGAAAATCAAGACTTATTAAAGAAAATGATCTTTCAGAGAAAGAAAAATAAGGTTTAGAAAATGATTTTAAAATATTAAAAATAGAAAATCATAAAATAAGATCTAAGTTAGAACATAAAGCTTTAAACTTAAAAAAGGAAAATGTTTCTTTAAAGAGAAAAATAAATATTATAACAAATGATCTTGCAAAGTTTGTTAATGGAAAAATTATTTGGATACTCTTTTAAGAATTCAAAAATATTCTTTAGAAAAAGAAGGATGAGGATATTTTCACTCACACTATGATAAAGATTATAAAAGTGTCTTTGTTAAAGCCTCTTATCCATCAAATTCATATGTGACTTGCAATTATTGTGGAGATAAAGGTCATATTGCTACCTTTTATTATTTAAGAAAAAGAATGCCTTCAAAGACAAATTAATATTGGATGTTCAATAAACACAATGATAAAGCATGAACTAACTTCCAAGGACCTAAAAAGATTTGGATACTTAAGAAAAATCAATCTTTTATTGTAGGTGTATCTTAAATCCACAATAAAAAAGGATAATTAGTTTCCAGATAGTGGATGCTGAAGACAAATAACTAAAGATCAAAGTAAGCTCTCATCACTTAGAACCACAAATGGCAAATTTGTCATACTTGGAGACAACACCAAATGTAAAATCATCAGTATATGTAAGAGAGGTATGGGTTTTATCTCCATTGACAATGTCAGTTTAGTTAATGGTTTTAAGTATAATCTTTTAAGCTTTAGTCAACTTTGTAATAAAGGTTATAAAGTGATTTTTGAATCATCACATTGTTTTATTCAACATAAAATAGAAAACAAAATTTGTTTTGTTGGAAAAAGAGTTAATAATGTCTATGTTTCAAATATGCAAGAAATTTCTTCAAACTATTTAAAATGTCTTACATCAATAAGTGATGAAAATTGGCTATGACATAGAAAACTTGGTCATGTTAACATGCATCTTATTTTATATCTTTTAAAGAAGGACTTGGTGGTAGGCCTTCCAAAAATAAGTTTTGAAAAAAATCATATACGTGACACATGTAAACAAGGCAAGCAAGTTAAATCATCATTTCAACCTAAAAATGTAGTTTCAACTTCTAAACCACTAGAACTCTTACATATGGATTTATTTGGTCCTACCAGAACAATAAGCTTTAAAAGAAAGGTATATTTTGGTAATTATTGATGATTTCTCTATATTTACTTGGGTATTTTTTCTTGCACATAAAGATAATACTTTTAAAATATTTAAAAATTTTTGCAAGAAAGTTTAAAATGAAAAGGGAGTTTACATTACAAATATTAGAAGTGAACATAGTGGTGAATTTGAAAATTAAAATTTTAAAAATTTTTGTAATAAAAATGGTATTAGTCATAACTTTTCTTGTCCTCAAACTTCTCAACAAAATGGAGTAGTAAAAAGAAAGAATAGGACATTACAAAATATAGTTAGAACAATGCTTTGTGAAAATAATTTGTTAAAATATTTTTGGGTTGAAGCTATTAATACGTCATGTTACATTTCAAATAGATGCTTTATAAGACCTATTTTGATGAAAACATCCTATGAGTTATGGATGGGATGAAAACCTAACATTAGTTACTTTCATACTTTTGGATGCAAATGCTTTATTTTAAATAATGGAAAAGATAGTCTTAGAAAATTTGACTTAAGAAATGATGAAGGAATTTTTGTTGGATACTTTAATACAAGTAAAGCTTATAGAATATACAATAAAAGAACCTTTACTATTAAATAATCTATGCATGTTATTTTTTATGAATCTAATACATGTTCCTTGAGAAAGTAAGTTGATAATAAAAGTCAAATAATCTCAAAGGAGTAAGAATCTAAGGAATAAACTAAAACAACTAAAGAAAACTAATTTGAAATTCATCTCCCAAAAGAGCAAGGAGGTAGTTATTTTAAGCAAAATACTGAAAATGAATAAAATGATCGCTATCTGGAATAGAATGATGATGTTATCAAAAATCCAGTTGAAAAGCAGTAACATACACCTCCAAGAAGTAAAGAAAGTCTACTAAGAGAATGGAAAAATCATCCAAGCTATCCAAATGAATTTATCATTAGTGATTCATCTTAAGATATGAGTACTAAATCCTTTTTTAAAAATAAAACTAACTTAGTTTTATTATCTCATATAGAACCCAAGGATGTACAAGATGCTCTCAATGATGAAAGTTAGGTCAAAGCTATGATAAAAGAATCATATCAATTTAAGAAAAATGAAGTATAGAAGTTTGTACCACCACTTTCAAATCATTCAATCATCGAAACTAAATGGGTATTTAGAAATAAATTGGACAAATCTGGTAAAGTGGTAAGAAATAAAGCAAGATTAGTAGCTCAAGGTTATAATCAATAAGAAGGTATAGATCATGATGAAACTTATGCACCCGTAGTTAGATTCGAATCTATAAGAATGCTTTTTTTTAAAAATTTCAAACTTTACCAAATAAATGAGAAAAGTGTATTTTTAAATAACTTTCTAAATGAGGAAGTTTATGTAAAACAACCTCATAGACTTCCTCATAGATTTAAACATAAAGAAAAGTCAACTTATATTTTCAAACTCACCAAAGCCCTTTATGGATTAAAACAAGCTCTAAGAGCTTGGTATGAGAGGTTAAGTAAATTTCTTATTGAAAATGATTTTTCAAAAGGTAAAGAAGATATAACTCTTTTTATCAAAACTATTAAAAATGATATACTAATTGTTCAAATTTATGTTAACAATATTATCTTTGGTTCTACTAATGACCTTTTATGTAAGGAATTTTTAAATTTAATGAAAGATGAATTCAAGATAAGCATGATGGGAGAACTTACCTTTTTCCTTGGACTTTAAATAAAACAAATAAAGAAGAAATATTTATAAATCAAGAAAATTATACAAGTGAGCTTCTAAAAAAGTTTGGTATGGAAAATGCAAAAGCCATTAGCACTCATATAAATCTATTTATAAAATTAGATAAAAATGAAAATGGTAAGATAGTTAATGAAAAATGATATAGAGGTATGATTGGGTCACTCCTTTACTTAACCACAAATAGACCTAATATTATGTTTAGTGTGTGCATATGTTTTAGATATCAATCTGATCCCAAAGGATCTCATTTATATGCTGTTAAGAGAATTTTTAGGTATCTACTAGGAACTAAGAATTATGGCCTTTGGTACCCTTAAAATAGTTCCTTAAATCTAGTTGAATATTTAGATGCTAACTTTGCAAGATGCAAGTTAGACAGAAAAAGTACTAATTGAGCATGTTAATTTTTAGGGTAAAGAATTGTATCATGGTATAGTAAAAAACAAGCTTCAATTGCCTTATTTATAAGAGAAGCAAAATATATGGCAATAGGAAGTTGTTGCACGTAAATTTTATAGATGAAAAGATAACTTAAAGACTACGGTTCAAAATTTTCATCTATACCAATCTTTTATGATAATAAAGTGCTATAAATTTATCGAAAAATCCTATTCAGCACTTATAAACAAAGCACATTGAAATCAAGCATAATTTCATAAGAGATCAAATGCTTCGATGAGATATCCTATTTGTATTCACAAATAGTGAAAATCAATTAGTAGATATCTTTACAAAACCTTTGCATGAAGATAGGTTTTGTCATATCAAAAAGGAACTTGGAATGATTTGTCTTGATTAATTTATTCTAATGAAACATAACATGCATCATTTCTTAGAAATAGGTTCATATTAGTTAAAGAACAGCCTTAAGGTTGTGTAATAGCAAGATAATTGGTATCTTAAGCTTTTAAAAGGTTTGAGAATATGAAAATCCAAAATTTTGAATATTTTGGATTGTGTGAAATCACAAAATTAGTGCTAAAAGTACATTTTTACCAAAGTCCTTGTTACACAATATCTCCTTTTGTACTTGAATGTACTCTTATTCTTTCTTCTAAAATAGAGTCAACATTTTTTTAATAAATCTAGGTTTTAACTCTTTAATAATCTATTTTCTTACTAACTACTTAGATTTAATAAAATCTAAGTTTATATTTGATTAAATTTTAAAAAAAGGGAAATAAAATGTATTTCATCCTTTTACTAAAGACAGTCAGTTCGACCTCTCTATTTCAAATCCAGAAAATTGTTCTGTTTCTCTATTCTAAACCCCTAATCCCCATTCACAAATTTTAGTAAATCATTCAAACTGATTGATTAACCTCCAGTAATATGCTATCTTATTTCCTACATACCTATTTCGATACTATCTCTCTTTCTTTTTTCTCTGCCAATGGCTCAATCCATAATATTCAATCAAAATGATTTTAAAGATGTGTTTGTAACTAGTAAATATGACAATGATATTGAGATAATGAGAATCATAAAGCCTTGAAAAGTTGATATTTAGTTATTAGAAAATGAAGGGGTGAGGTGTTTCGAATGGCTAAAAAATATATAGTGGGAAGAGTTTGTATGAATAGATGAATTAGTATATTAAAAGCACACAAAACTCTTCTATGCAAATTTTGAATCCATTAAGGATAGTGTAGGGTTACAAATTTATATAAATGGAGAAGAACAGAAGATTAGCCTAGGACTGATGAATTACCTACTAAGGTTACCAAATTATAGAGCTCATTTAAACTCAAGCAGAACCATTAAAGATGAAAATGGCTTTAACTTCAGAAGATGGGTTCAGAAGCCAAAAAGCAAAAATACAGAGAAAACTCCTCCAGCAAATTAAGTGACAATAAACTAAAAAGTCCTACACTATTATATTTGTAGTGTCCTGTGTCCCAAGGGAGGCTCTATGAGCAGTGTAATTAATTTTAAAGCATTTCTATTATGGGCCATAGAGATTAGATTTAGGATCAATCTGGGATATTTAATTACTAGAAAAATTCTATCTATTAAAGGTAGAGCTCATGCTCATATAGGATATAGTATGGTGGTTACCAGAATCCTTAAACATTTTGAGGTAGATTTGATTAGGGAAAAAAGACAAGGAGTGTTGGGCGGTAATGTAATGAACGATAGTTAGCTTAAAACACTAGCCTTTAGTAAGAAACCTGAGCTTCTTGCCAAGATGAATAAGAAAGTCATTAATTTGAAAAATTATTCAGCTAAGGTTCGTGGAGTTAGAAAACTAAAGAGGAAATTTGTAGAAAGAGTAGATAAAGAGAAGGAGAAAGAAGAAGCTGACACACCTTTCAGAATGTCTACAAAAGGAATACATATTAATGAAAGGGAAAGTTCAGGAAGAAAAAAGTTTTATAAAGGGAAGTCTATTAGAGGAAAAGGAAAAAGGAAATTGAAAGAAGATCCTAGAGAAGTAGAAGCCAAAGAAATGAAAAGAGCTACCAAAGCTTTAAAAATCATGAAGTTAGAAATCATAGTGGCAAGAAGAAGAAGGAGAAAATAAGTGGAGAATGAAGGAGATCCAGTAAAGTAAGGGAAGCAGGCTTTATACCTAATTATTGTAAGATAAAAATAAGAAAGTCAAAGGCCAAAGAAGTCATTGAGTTGGAATCAAACTCCAAGGAAATAAAGACAATATATGATAAGTCTAATAATGGGCCAGTAAATGAAGAATACATAAATAGGCTACCAGATATCAAAATTGAAATTGCCATAGCTAGGAAGAAATAACTGGAAGAGGAGATAAGAAAGCTTAAAGCAGAGCTTAATATAGTAGACATTGAAGAAGAAATAGAAGAAGAAGAGGAAATAAAGATAGGTGAAAAGGAAGAGAAGAATGAAGAAGAAAAGAAAGAAAAAGAAGAAGAACAACTTACGAGAAATTAGGAGACCAAAACGTGGTGTGAACTTTTGACCGACATAGAGGAAGAAGATGATATGGAAAGTCCTGAGTTGAGAATTGATGAAGAATTTGGTAAACTAGTGCATGAGGAAACAAATGAGCATGTGGATATTGAGGTAGAATTTACAAAGGACGTTGGTGCTGTTCTTGAATCCAAAAGAAGTAACGGTCCTCCTCAAAGCTCTTTTGATCTACAACCTTTATAACTTTGCTTTAATTGCTGGACTTCACAAGTCCTACCATCTCTTGAAGATCTTTTTTGCTATCTAACCTAGCTAAGCTGTGTTTTCATGAGATGGGAAGACCATAAGCACCAATTCAGTGCTCCCTTTACCTAACAGTCATAGAATTCTTTACAACTCAAGCAAATGAGCCCAAACAGTGGACCATTTAGGTAGAATAACCTAGCCAATCTTCTTTAGCCCTATCATACATCCTTGATTGAAACACTCTTAACCTTACTGTAACAATATCAATTGAAGCATGACCTATTGAAACACCACTTACAGATTTGCCCTCTGTTAAAGCTCCTAAACCTATTGTAGCATCACCTATTGAACCACCTAAACCAAACAAAGTAAAAAACATTCTAAGGCCACAACCCTTTCCATTATACTCTAACTAAATAACATTTGATCCCTTCACCTCCTTTGTAGATCCTATATTATATGAAGCTTATATTCCTACCCTATCTTATCTTCCAACTATGACTGAACAAGCAGGTCCATCCATTTCCAAGCCAAGTGATGAAGATAGAATTGATAAGCTCAAAGGAGATCTTGTCAGTTTGACTAATAAGGTTAGTAGTGGTTTTGAAAATTTACAAGCTCAAATGAAGACAGTCATTGATCTGCTGCTAGCACAAACCAAATCCTCTAAGAAACCTTAGATAGCATAGTATAGTTGACCTAGGCATATGCATTATAGGTTTTAAACTTTTGTTAGCAATTTTAGTTGAAGGTTTCGCATGTGTTAATGCTACTTATTTATAGCTTTTGTAGACACTTATATAATTATTTATTTTATTATTATTTCTATCATCTCTTGTTTGTAACTTTTTTATTGTTATTTCTATCTGACTTCCTGTTTGTTTAATATATCTTTTCATGCAAAATTAACTACTTTACGTACTTCTATTATTTTGTCATTTGTTGTTCTAAAATTGTTTATGATTTCTGACTTGACCATGTTACTTTTTAATGTTCTTTCTTTCTTTTGATGTTATGATTTTCATCACTATTAATTTCTCCCACTTTTTTTTGACCTATAACTGTTTTTAGTCTTTTACCTTTGTCTCTCTATTATTACATGCCTCTATCTCTCGTTTATTTCTACCCTAATATTGGTTTTTACTTTGATACTAATTTTACTTTATTATGCCTGTTCTATCTCTTCTTTACATTATTTTCTCTTTTGTTGCCCTTCTATTTTCTTTCTTTTACTTCAAGTACGCTTTTGTTACTTTACTATTTTTTTCATTTTGTTTCTACTCCTATTTTTCTTTTTGTTTCTATTTTCTATCATCTTTTTGCTTTGTTACTAGTCTTTTACTTCAAACACTAGCTTTTACTAACAATAAAAAGATGAGAAAAGAGGATGCAAATTTTTTTTAGAATATGAAAGGAGGATACAAAGTTTTTGAAACAAAAGCTGCAAGATCTTTTTCAAGGGAGAAATATTTTGAAAAGAAATGTCCATGTGTTTAGAAGGAGCAAATTTTTTAAGGAATCTCAAATTTAAGGGGAGCAATTTAAAGCTCAAGATTTTAGTTCATTTTTTTCTATAACACACTCTGATACCTCAAGGTTTAAATCATGCTCTAATTAATTTGCTCTGATATTTCCATATAATTTTAATATATTTATAATACTTTGATACCTTCTATATGTTTGAATAAATCTTTTTAGCAAAACTTTGCAAAAATTTGTCATTACCAAAAAGGGAGAGAATGACGAAATAAATTGAATTTATTAATATATAATTGAATAAGTTGGAATTTTGGCTTATAAATTTCTATTGTTTTTATTTAGGTTTAAAATTAAATGGATTATGATTGTTAAGTCCTTCAAATGTTTTTGGGCCATCATACTTTCATACTTGCAAAAGCCTAATCATATTTTCCCATGTGAAGAAAATATTTTATGATTTCCCATTTATTTTTAATTTTTAAAAATGCCAAACTTGCTCACCAAATAAAAATCCTATTGGCTATAATATACTATAATTCAAAGAAAAAATGACAAAATCCAATGGTTAATAATTATTAGTCATTTTGAGCCTTTAATTTACTACAAGTGGGAAAACCAAAATGAGAGGAAAATTTAATTTTTGAATAGCCTAAATTGTACTAAACTTAATATTAAATTGTACCATGTGAAGAAAATATTTTATGATTTCCCATTTATTTTTAATTTTTGAAAATGTCAAACTTGCTCACCAAGTAAAAATCTTATTGGCTATAATATACTATAATTCAAAGAAAAATGACAAAATTCAATGGTTAATAATTATTAGTCATTTTGAGCCTTTAATTTACTATAAGTGGGAAAACCAAAATGAGAGGAAAATTTAATTTTTGAATAGCCTAAATTGTACTAAAATTAATATTAAATTGTATAAGCTGTCTTGACAACATTTTACAGTTAGATGAATAGTACATTCCAACTAGATCACTCTTGTAGAAGATACTACAGTTTTGGCAAAATAATAGCGTGCTTGCTATCCTGTGCCAAAAACTAAGAAAAGGTGAAAAAGTGCTTTATTTCTAACATATACAATACTTACTTGATATTTTTAGATTGTATGACATCTTAGGAAGCTTCTAAAGCAAGCCAACACTTTATGAAATCATTTTTTAAATTTCAAATTGCTTGGAGCTAAAATTTCAAATTCAAACTTGGAGTCAAAAGACTACTTAGAGCCTAAGTTGGTTGTCATCTATAAATAGGCTACATGCATATGAAGATGAGTCATGAGAAAAAATTGAAACCTTGCACTACAACTTGCAATTTCCTTTAGCCTCCTCATTAGAAATCTTAGTTTTCATCTTCCACTCACTTTAAAGCTAAAACTTGCATATCCAATCAAAAAAGTGTTAGTGACTGAATACTTATAAAATCTCTTTAAGAGATTATGAGCAAAATCCTTCTTATATTCTTTGAGAAAATCCTTATAAAGATTGGGATAATCTTGTAAAGTTAGATGGTGGTGAAATCCTAGTGAAGATCAATGTATCTTGTGAAGTTAGGTACTTGTGAAAATCCTAATAGAGATCAAGAGTATCTTGTATAGTTAGGTGATCGTGAAAATCCTAATAGAGATCGAAAGTATCTCTTGTAAAGCTATGTAGTTGTGGAAATTTTAGTAGAGATCAAGAGTATCTTGTGAAGTTAGATAGTGTAATTTGGCAAAAGTTAATTGATACCTCAAGTGAAACTTGGTGGCTTGAGAAAAGAGGAGTAGATCCAACAAGTATTCCTTTGGGACAATCAAACCTCTATAAAAATTCTGGGTATTATCTCTTTTCTCTCTCTCTTATTTATCCTTTGTTTTGTCCTCTACTATTATTATGCTTTGAAAATTGCATTATTTCATAAAAAAGGCAAATTAATTTTTTTAAGGAACTTTATTTGAAAATTTTTTGATAAATTACTTTCAATCATTGTTATAATACTTCATATTTTTGAAACTACATATTTCCAATTGTTTTTAATCTTTTATTAGTGTTTCATGATTTTATAATTTCATTATATTTATTTGTATAATTTTTTTTAATAAGTTAATTCACCCCCTCTTGATTTATAAGTTACAAGAGTCCCAAATGGATTTTATCTTTCATTAACGGAAATTTGATTCTTTAAAATGACTTTATTAAGAGAAGAGAAATATTTTAATGTTCTAATTCTGGATGAGATATACATAGTCTGAGTGAATTATTTATATCACATACATATGAGTTGCGCGTTTTATTTTGTAAAAATTATAAAACCCCATTCCGGTCTAGGTTGGAATTTTGATTGTTATATATACTTAGTTACGTATTGGATTACACCTATCGTTTAAAAGAAAAAAAAAATTATAGAAGACCCTTAAGATTCGACCAAAAAAGTTTTGTTGAGTCTAGATTGACGGTAAATTTATGTAGATCGGCTTGGATGAGCATTAGATGATTGGTTAGAGGAGCTCCTCAAATTTTCATCTTTGAAAGATCATTGCTTAATCGGTCATCACTGTGCTCCATTATTATTATAGAAAACCTACTGTAGAAGTTGTGGAGTTTACTTTCCATAAAAATACTACAACAAAACAAATGCATTTTCAGCCTTTACTTTTTGTACAAGCAAAAATGTTATATGCATAAAAAATAAATTATAAAATTAAATTTTGAATATTTTATATTAATTAGATTAAATTTTTACTTTCGATAACAATACTACAGGAAAACAAATGCACTTTCAACCTTCACTTTTATATCAAATAGATTGAATTTCACATCAAGTCCACTATTCCTTATTAAACATTTTCTAACATTATAAACAAATCAACCTGCCCTTTTTTTTTTTTTGTCATCAATCTCCTTGAATAGTTTGATAAAATTTTAATAAAAGTCAACTTAAAAATTGTATGATTTTATTATCAAATATAATATTTATATTTAATAAATAGATCTAATAAAAATAAATTATTATTCACTTGATACATGTACATGTATCAAAATCAAGAGATCACAGTATATATAGGTCAAATATCAAAAGCTGTGAAAGCAATTTTATCCTTATTTTTATTGATGAATATAAAATTAACCAAAATTTTCATAAAAAAATATTTTACTTTAAGAGCATGATATTATATGAATTTATATAAAAATTATAGACTAACTCTTAATATTATTTTCAATTATTTTAAGATTTAATCTTTCATGTTTTTATTTCTTATATTGTTATGTATATTAAACACAAGTCAATAAGCAAATAAAAAAAAAATCTCTGAATGCGATGACTGAAGATCGTTGATTTTGCCCGCTAAAAATTAATGTGTAAAAATTCTATAATGCAAAAGTTTTGGGGTTAAAAAAAATCAACAAGGTGAAGGTGATTTTATGTGAAACGGACTCTACTTTTCAAAGTATTGGATAAATAGGGTAGATATGCCCACCGTAAAAATATCAGGGCATAAAAGTCTTCACATAATATGGCTGTTAGGCAGACAACGGGGGTTAACGTTGAAAGAGGTGGGTTTTATACTTCTCTGTGAAAATCGAACGCAGAGGATGAGCTCTTCTTCTCACACAATTTCCACACCATATTAAGGTAGACTTTACATTTTATGTGTTACTTGGTTATGACTTGGAAAATTAAGTAGAACTTGAAATATTTTTAATTTCATGAATATTTTGAGCTACAAATAATTCATGACTTTCCTGCGTTCGAAGACTAGCACGATCGATACTCTATCTTCTGTGCAAGTAGTACGAGAAATTAGATGGGAAATTAAATTTATATACCTTAGGCTTTATAAGTAGAATTGATTTTATATGGAAAATATGAGTTGAAATATTCAAAGACGTGCAAGATTGATATTTTTTTTAAAAGGTGATTTACGTACAAATTTATTGAAAAATTAAATTTTATTTTGATAAATTATTTTAAATAACTGATAATTTATAAATTAATAATATTTTAAATTTTTTCTTTTTTATTAATTTACAATTTTTATTCTTATTAAATAATTATATTCTTATTTTAAATAATAAATAATTGAAAATTAAGTTAGTAAATAAATAAGTAAATATGTGATGTCATAAATTATAATTAATTCCATTTTAACTAATTACATCCTTATTTTAAACTATAAATATATATATAAATATATATACATAAATAAGTATGTAATGTTATAAAATATAATTGATGATATTTTTAAAGTAATTATATTTTTTTCAATATCTTGATTACATTAATATAATTCAATCTTTAAACAAATTTGAATCAATTTAATTTATATAATTATTCATATTAATGTATCATTTTATATTATTTTATATATTTAATTAGTTTGATAATTAATTTTATAAAATACTTTTATATAATTAGTTAATTTATTAGCTACTTGTATGAAATAAAATATTTGTCTCAAACATAATGATTATGGTATTAGGGTTTTTTTAATGCAAAAAAAAATGTTTAAATACACAAATTTGTGCAAAACCACTACAACAAAAAGCAGTAACAATGATGACACTTTTAGCAGCGACAAAATTTTGATCGTCGCTAAAGGTATTTTCGGCGACAGTTGTCGTTGGTAAAAAAGGAAAATCTTTTCAGAGGGATCAGAAATGGGGGGTGGGAAGAAATAGGCTTTTAGCAACGACAAAAGTCATCGCTAAAAGCCTAAAAAAATTTGGGCGGGACAATTCGATTTGCAGGCGGGAAATTTTCTCCTTCAGCGATGACTTTGTCGTCGCTGAAAATGCAAGGCTTTCAGTGACGACACTATCGTCGCTGAAGGGTGCACAATCAGCGACGACAACGTCATCGCAGAAGGCCTAAAATTTTTTCAAAAAAAATTTATCCTTCAACGATGACAGAGTCGTCGCTGAAAGCCTAAATTTTCAGCGACGACACTATCATCGCTGATGGCTCACCCTTCAGCGATGACTCTGTTGTTGCTGAAGGCTAAATATTTTTAGCGACGACACAATCATCGCTGAAAGTTCCCCATTTTCAGCGATGACAGTGTCGTCGCTAAAAGTCTTGTCCGAATTCCGAGATAAGGCTTTAGCGATGACATTATCGTCGGTGAAAGCCGAACTTTCAGTGACGACAATGTCGTCGCTGAAAAAAATTCGATCATCGCTGAAAGCTTCAGCGACAATCGAATTTTTTGTGTCGTCACTAAAAGCCGGAGGCTATTTATTCGCGGCGCCTCCTCCCTCCTCATTTGCGCGCTTGAAATTTCTGGACCTGAGGTAAGTTCCTGAACTTTCTCTCTCTTTTAATTTTTTTAATTTTAGTATATTTATTTTTTATATATGTTGATATGTATTAATTTTGTATGTTATATCTTTTAATTTGTTAGTTATTATTAGCACTTAGCTTAGTTCATGGAGAGTATTCAGAGTTGATCAGTAGATTTTTACCATTGAGGTACGTAAATAAAAAAGTATAATTTTTTTTGTGTACTAATATATTTAATTTACTCAAATAATTTATAATGAATTAATGGAATTGATAGTATGTTTAATTTAATATGAAATTTTGTATTATTTAATTTTACATGTTGTAAATTTTAAATTTATTTATGCAAATTTAGCTTAGCATTAATTTTATAAATATAAATTTAATTATTATTATGCATCCCTCAATTTACAATTTTGAAGTATACAATATATGTGTAGATTATTCATTTAGAATAATGTAAGATAAAATAGTTATGATATTTTACTTACAAAATTTAAAATTTGTGATGCAATTTAAGAAACTTCAAACTTACTAGATTTAATGAAATAATGTAAGATAGAAAATTAGAATAAATATATTAATCTATCTTAGAAAATAAGAGATTACGATAATATAATCTCTTTTTTAATTGAGATTGAAACTTAACAATTCAAATTGTATTATTTACACCACATACTAAGAAAAATTTAATTAAACTAGAGACTACATAAAAATAAAACCCTAACAATCTAAATTATGATATTTACATTACATAAAAATTAAAAATTTCAAAACACTAGGAAGTTCGTATGAAAATCACCCCCCTCTTGGATAAAACAACATTTACTTAAATAAAGAAGCTGAATTGTGCATCTTATAAATAATATACACTTTATAAAACTAAACTTACTTAAATTTACAATTAGGAAGTCCATTCACAAAATCTAAAATTTATTATGCCATTTAGGAAACTTCAAACTTATTAAATTCGATGAAATAATGTAAGATAGAAAATTAGAATAAATATATTAATCTATCTTAGAAAATAAGAGATTACGATAATATAATCTCTTTTTTAATTGAGATTGAAACTTAACAATTCAAATTGTATTATTTACACCACATACTAAGAAAAATTCAATTAAACTAGAGACTACATAAAAATAAAATCCTAACAATCCAAATTATGATATTTACATTACATAAAAATTAAAAATTTGAAAACACTAGGAAGTTCGCATGAAAATCACCCCCCTCTTGGATAAAACAACATTTACTTAAATAAAGAAGCTGAATTGTGCATCTTATAAATAATATACACCTTATAAAACTAAACTTACTTAAATTTACAACTAGAAAGTCCGTATTCATAGTATACACCTCTCTATAAAAAAGCTGAATTGTGCACCTTATCAATATAGTAAAGTAAATTATACTTTTGAATTCCCACAAGCTTATTGTGAAACATAACAGTTATTATGAATATTTAAAAAAATCAATAATCTACATAATAAGTTACGTAAATAACAGTACTGACACTTAAACAACGATACTCATAAAATGTTGTATCGTTAATTTTAATTATTATAAATATATTTTTACAATAATTTAAAATAGAACTGCATTTACATTTAAATTATAAGCTTAGACCCGTTCAAGGGTTGGATGTTTTCTGAACATCAATCAACCCTTGAAATGTCCTGAAAAGTTGGACAGTTTGGGATATTATCATGTAGTTATTATTAACAATTTATCAGGCTCTTGTTTGATACTGTGAAAATATCTTAGCATCCTAACTGTTCTCCGGGTATAAACTATACACGTGTATAGTTTAGGCACTTGGAGAACCATAGGGAGATGCTGCCGAAATTTCTGCACAAGTCAATCGATGAGCGTGGATAAATTGAAAAAAATAATAACTATAGAAATATCTCAAATGGGATAGGATCCTACCCTTCAAAATTGGAGTGATACGGTGCATTTAGGGTGACTGTCAAATATTAATCAACATACTTTATTTCACCTACAGCAATTTCCTTCCTGTTCAGTGATATAATGTCTGTCGATAAAAGTTAGATACATCTACCAAATCGATTGTCGGATGAGTATTGGAATGGTATAGTAAGATTTGTTCAAAGAGCCAAAAACTTTGCCGATGAAAGGGGTATGGTAAGATGTCCATGCAAAAAGTGTGTGAATTTAATATTCCAGACATTACTAACATTGGAGGCGCATATTATAGATAATGGATTTCATCCATTATACATAAATTGGGTACACCATGGTGAAGTAGATGTTTCGACTTCTAGATGAACTAGTGAGATATCTCCTAACAATAGAGATGAGCTGCCAGATATTATACATGATTTCATTGGCCCTGAGGCAACTGAAGTTGATTTTCACAATGACGAGTACAGGGGTGAGAATGCGGCTGACGAAGATATTGGAACAAAATATAGTAACTGTGATAACTTGTTCGAGCAAGTAGAAATAGAGTTGTATCCAGGTTGCACAGGATTTTCAGCATTGAACTTCTTGGTCAAACTTATGCATTTGAAGGTTCTGCATAAGTGGACAAACAAGTCATTTGATGCTCTTCTTCGATTATTAAAAGAGGCACTTCCAAATGATAATAAATTGCTTGAATCGTACTATGGTGCAAGGAAATGGCTCAACAAGTTAGGGTTGGGGTATGAATCAATCCATGTATGCAAACATGATTGCGCACTTTTTTGGAAAGATCATGCCTCTAAAGATAATTGTCCAATTTGTGGGGAGAGTCGATGGGTAAATAAAACTACAAAAGGAAAGAAGGTGCCCCAAAAAGTGGTTCGATATTTTCCTTTAACTCCTCGATTACAGCATCTCTATCGATCGAGACATACTGCAAAAAATATGATATGGCATCACACTGGAAAATCAAAAGAAAAGGGGGTAATGCGACATCCCGTAGATGGAAAAGCTTAGCAGGAGTTCGATAAGAGGTATCCTAATTTCTCCGCTGACCCACGAAACGTCAGGTTGGGTTTAAGTGCAAATGGATTTAATCCTTTTGGTAATAGGAACCTATCTTATAGCATGTGGCCAGTGGTTATGACTACTTACAACTTGCCACCATGGATATGCATGAACTAATCTTTTTTCACGTTGACCTTATTAATCCTAGGGCCGCAATCGCCAGGTAAAGATATCGATGTGTTCTTACAGCCGGTCATAGAAGAGTTGAGGGATCTCTGGGAGAGAGGAGTTAAAACTCGAGATGCAAATACAAATACGGTGTTCAATATGCAGGCAACATTGCTCTGGACTAGTAATGATTTTCTTGCTCGAAGTAGTCTATCCAGGTGGAGCGGGCAAGGATACAAAGCATGTCCTACATGTAATTCGGATACTCCGTCGATTCGAGTTAGAGGAAAAATAGCTTACGTTGGTCATCATCGTTGGCTTCCAAGAAGTCACACATGGAGAAATAGGAAGGAATTCAATGGAAGGTCAGAGAGGAAACCCCCTCCTCGGCCTCTTACTAATAATGTTATCATGGAACAGTTGGCCAAAGTGCCACAGAGACTTCCAAGAAAACATGATGAATTTGGTGGTGTAAAGCGAAAGAGAGGTGCCGACGAACTTAATTGGAGCAAGAGAAGTATATTTTTTAATCTTCCTTATTGGCCAACAATGAACTTAAGGCATAATATTGATGTCATGAATGTTGAGAAAAATGTATGTGATAGCATCTTGGGTACATTATTGGAGATTGAGCACAAAACAAAGGATACAGACAATGCAAGACGAGATTTGGCAGACATGAAGATAAGGCCTAACTTGCATCTGTATGAGCAGAGGGGTTAACTTTTCAAGCCACATGCTGGATATACGCTTAACCAAGAAGAGCGGAAACGATTTTGCCAGTATATAAAGAATGTGAAATTTCCAGATGGCTTTGCTGGGAGTCTTAGTAAGAATGTCACAGATCGTGACCTGAAGTTAAAGGGGTTGAAATCACATGATTGTCATGTTATTATGCAAAGACTGTTAGGACCAAGTGTCCGGGCTTTTTTGCCAAAGGAATTATCATATCCACTTGTCGAGTTATGCAATTTCTTTAGTCAAATATGTGCTAGAACTCTCAACAGGGAGGATATTCTGCAAGCCAAACAAGACATTATCATAATTTTATGCAAGCTTAAGAGGATATACCCCCCAGCATTTTTTGACATAATGGTTCACTTGGTGATGCATCTGCCAGACGAAGCATTGGAAGGAGGCCCGTTCATTTTCGGTGGATGTACCCATATGAGAGGTATATAAAAAAGTTAAAGGATTATGTTTGAAATCGTGCTCGACCGGAGGGTTCAATTGCAAAAGGATATATTGTTGATGAAGCATTAACGTTTTTCTCCATGTATTTGGAAGGAGTGGAAACTAGATTCAACCGCTCTGATAGAAATCAAGATGTAACACCTAGTCAAACAAGAAGGACATTGTCGGTGTTCCGGTCCCAAAGTCGACCGATAGGGAAGAAGATTATTTCTCATTTCGATAGGAAGGATCGGGATATTGCAGTATAGTACATCTTGAATAATTGTACTGAGATTGAAAAATATCTCCAGTGAGTATCTTAAACTTCAGTTGTGTTCTTCTCCCTTTTGTGATTGTAATAATCTAAGATTGTCATGTTCTACAGTGAGCATCAATTGGAACTCGAACGAAGTGGTGCTGAAGATATTGATAACTTACAGAGAACCAAATTCCCTTCGTGGTTTTACTCGAAGGTAAGGATTTTTTTCTTCCCAAATCCATTGAACGGATATCTTAAATATTCTTCATTTCTCTTGTTGATATTTTAATTTAATTCTTAGAATAATTGTTACTTTTGTAGATGTACTATTTACATCGGAACGGTTCCCCAGAGGCCACCGAAGAGTTACTATCATTAGCATCCGATCCCAGTTTCACTAACATGGTATACTCTGCGTGTATTGTGAATGGAGTACGCTTTGTAGCCAAAGCTCGGGATGAGAAGCATAAAACGCAAAATAATGGCATTTTTGTTCCGGGGATTGATGGTAACATGTTTTATGGTGTACTGGAAGAAATAATTGAGTTAACTTATTTAAATAAGTACAATGTGACTTTATTTAAATGCAAGTGGTATGACACTGATCCTACAAAGAAGAAACTTTATACTGACAAGAATATCACTAGTATCTCCATCAATGGACAATGGTACAGGGATGATCCTTACATACTTGCTACTCAAGCAAAACAAGTGTTTTACACTGAGGATCCCCTCAATGGACCAAATTGGAGGGTCGTCCATAATATGGTGCATCGCGATATATGGGATCTACCCAGTGATGGAGATAATGCACAAAACCTGTTATTTCTGCAGGATAGTAACTCGTCCAGCTTCAACCTCACAGTTGATCTGGGAGATTTCGATCTAGTACATCTAGGTAGTGAAAGAAATAGTCCTTCAATCATTCCAACGTATAGGAATGTTGGACTTGGTGCTCATGGAGAAGACACCTTCATCGATGATGACGAGAGCCTTGAAGACGAAACAATTGATGATTATATGGATGAGGAGCCCACACAATCTGATGATGAAGGAGAATCTGATGACCATTAGTCTATTAGGTTCACCGACACTGATTCTGACTAGGGAAAAAATAACATATTCGAACTACAACTCATAATTGTGTAAGCATGATTGTTAAAATAATAAATGTGATTGTAAAAAGTTGAACCATTTCATCGTTCAACTAGACATTGAGTTCTTTTTAATTACTTATATGATGTGTATTATTTTAGTTATGGCGGATGTCGAGGCACGATACTACAGAGGTGACGCTGGAGGTGACCCACCGGAGCGACCCACCCGGATTCCATCTCAGTGTGAGGGCTCAGGTATTTGTTATTAATTGTATATACATAAGCTTGATTAAATATTATGTTTAATTTGTTAATATTTTTTTTATTAAATGAAGTAGCACCTGCTAAAAAGAGGGGACCGAATAGGTCCCTGAGACTGCACGAGAAGATAGGCAGGGGTGGAGGCAGACCGGTGCCTGTACAGTTTGATATGACTGGTACATGGCATGCGGTTGGTGAGAATGCCAGTCATCTCCCTCGTGATATTGGCAGCATGATCCGCGCCCACGTGCCGCCCTATTGTAAGTCATGGCGGGCTGTACCTCAGGAGATCCGAGATAGAGTTGTGCAGGAGGTTTGCGTAAGTATCCATTTCCTTTTGAATTAATGTCTTTGAGATTGAAACTTCTAAATATATGACTCATAAATTTATTAAATGTCTTTTAATGCAGTCCCATTTCGAGTTCCATGGCATCTCCGAGGGTGATCGGGATAGAGCACTCTCTGGTTTGATGCGGACTGCTGTCGACTTGTACAGAGATTAGAAGTACAGGTTGAATAAGCATTTCTTAGAGCATGGAGGTGATCGATACCAGGACTATGACTTGCATCGAGCTCGACATTGTGTGCCTCGATCTGTCTCACCGCAGACATGGTAGAGGTGTGTGGACTTCTTTGATAGTGACGAGTACAGGGTAAGTATGATATTTTATGGTATTATGTCAGTATTTCATAATTAGTAAATTGTGAACATAAAAATTTAACTTTTTTCTTTTAATTTGCAGCAGTTGTCTGCAAGAAATACAAATAATAGAGCACAGAAGGTCGTGAATGACCGGCATGGGTCAAAGTCTATTGCTGCACATCGCTTTGATAAGGTAATTTAATTTTTTTGTATCTTTTTTAAATATATTCATTTGTTAAATAGCATTACTACCCTTCATCCTTTTTTTCTGTTACAAAAATTCAACAGAGAAATAGAGATACTGATGAGCTGCAGTCGGTGCCCGATAACTTTAGGGACCGACACACATATAGGTTGGGGGAGTGGGTGCATCCGATCCCTCAAGGGCAACATGTAAGTTATTTAAATTTCATATTTTAAATAAAATTTTACAAATATATCTTCTAAGATAGATTTCTTATTACTTTTTTTTAATAATTTAAGGCGAGGATGACTGAGCTCATGACTCAGCATATACAGTCTAGTGTATCATCCATTAGCTTGCCTACGACTCCTGTACAGTTAGATGAGGCTGCCATCGCCGATGAGGTGCTTGGCACTCGTCGAGGGTACAGGAAGGCTATTGGGCGTGTACTTGCTGGTCAGACTTATCGTTCGATGGGGACTTCCAGCACGGGGACGAGCTCACAGACCGTGTCTCAGGTCGGTGAGTTGCAGGAGCAATTACACCAGAGTCGGGAGCAGGTTGAGTAGAGCCAGCGATTAATTCAGGAGCAGCAGCAGTGGCTTGATCAGCAGCAACAGCAGATTACACAACAGTAGGAGATGATGCAGCAGCAGCAGCAGATGCAGCAGCAGCTTGGGACTTATCTTACTGAGATGAGCTCGATCCTTAAACAGCAGGGTATCGTCCTACCGCCACCTCCATTTGCTGTTGCTACACCGCCTGGGCCGAGTAGATTTGCGCCTGTACCTACTGCTCAGCCGCTACCATCATTTTATCATCCTCGTAGTCAAGATGATGATGATGATGACGATGACGATGACGATGATGATGATGATGACGATGACGATGACGACGACGACGACGACGACGATGACGACGATCATGGTGCACTGTGATATTTGCACCTCCCTACTTCCACATAGTATATTTTATTTATGTATCTGGATATTTTTTATATGTGCACATTTACATAGATGATGTATATATATTAGTTTATTCATATAAAAATTATTTTTACCATTGTTTTATGAGTATTAATTTTTTATGTTGGATCAAATTGTTAGACATTATTAATAATACTACTGATATATTATAATTGTATAATTTATATTAAATTAAATTTAAATAAATTATTAAACGAGTCAAGTTAATTAAAATAAAGAATATATCATTTGAAATATATGACAATTTGATTTTAATAGTTTTAAAAAAAATTTAAAAAATTTTTAGTGGCGACAATTGTCGTCGCTATAGGTTGAAGTCGTCGCTGAAGGTCCGGCTTTCAGCGACGACAATAGTCGTCGCTGAAGGTCAGACTTTCAGCGACGACTATTGTTGTCACTGAAGATCCGACTGTCAGCGATGACAATTGTCACCGCTAAAAAGCAAATTTCAAATTTTTTTGAATTTTGAAATTGTTTTATGCGATGACTTTGTCGTCGCAAAAAGCCTGACTTTTAGCGACGACAAGTTGTCGTCGCTAATGACCTTTTCAGGCACGAACCTACGCCGACGACATTTTTAACGACGACTTTTTCTTTTGTGATGACCGAGAACTTTTTAGCGATGACAAATGTCGCAGCTAAAAGTCTTTTTTCCTGTAGTGAACTTGTTACATTAAATTACATTTAATCAATTTTTAAAGAACTTTTGTCACTATATGTGCTTAACTATTCATAACCATGATATTAATGACTTTTTTTGTGCACTAATTTTTACATTAAATTGTATTTAATTGATTTTCAAAAGAGTTTAATATTGGATTTTTTCATAAAGTGAGCTATTATTAATCGATAATTTGTAATCTAATAAAACTAACTAATTAAAGTTTATCATAATTGTGAGACATACATGAAACTCATTTTAAAATTATGATTTAAAATATATGAGCTTAACACATCTATATAAGTTAGTATGGTTTGATAATTGTATAGATTAAAGGTCTGGTAAACTCATGGCTAAATCTTCTCTTCACTTCTCATATACATGATTTCTACCTATTGAGAGCTGCCACCAAGGAGAAAAGTGAAAAGGAAGATTTAATTGATAAGAATTCATAATCCCATGTGTTCAACAAACACTCCTTTTCATGAATATCATCATGAAATGCTTTTCACACAATGAAGCTGTGAATTAATATGGGCATGGACTATGATTCCTTGCTTCTCGTGCATAGGTGATCCACATGCACCAACAGTGGATAAAACCGATGCATATTGTAAGAGGATTTATTGTTTAGTGATTTTATTATTGTTTTATCTTGATTTTTTTGTTTTCCTTTAATTTATTAATTTTTAGGAAACATTTATTATATATTAATTATGTTTTAAACTAATTAAAAATATTTTCCTGAATTATAAAATTATGAATTTTTTTAGAAAGATAGAGTGAAATACTTGTAATCCATTGACGATGTTCACTTTTACTAATTTTTTTAATTAAGTTCTTTTTTTAAATATTGAACATAATCAAATATCATAATTATGTTAATTTTAAATTTTGTTTAAGATTTTGTTATATAATATTATTTGAGGGCTCATTGAAATGTATTATTTTGGCATCACAACAGGAGTGGCCCTTGCATACATATGGTTAAGTATACAAATTAAGATGTTAGATAATTTATTTTCCCAATTTAGGAAAAAAATTCATCAATAGTTATAAATGCTTGGCTATTAAAGTGGCTCACTTATAGTGACTAATAAAATATTTTCTTATTCAGAAATCATGGAATAGTATTAGAATTATCTTATATAATTACTTGCCTAAATAGAACTATTATGTGAGATAACTTTGGTATGGGGACATAAGGCATCACAATTGGAAATATATTAGTTTAAAAAGTTTATTTGCCTAAAGGAGATGGACTTTTGAAAATTAAGTATTTTCATATAAACCATATGAGGATAATATTTAATAGCATATTATATTCTCTGCCCAAAGGGGAGAATAAAATAGTGTACCTAGACTCTCTAGTTAGTGCTGCACATCAAGAATCATTGTTATCTATATATTCTCTTTTAAATTCTACTTTAATTAATTATTGCATTTTTGTCTTGAGCAGAGACTTTTTCTATAAATAGTAATCAAGCTACCATTGAGATCTTACATGGATCTAACTATAAGAGATGGAATAAAGACCTAAATTTTGCCTTAGTCATAGGTAACAATGACATAACATTACGTATCGATCAACTTACAGCTATTACTGCTCAAAGTACTACTGAATAAAAAGAGTTTCCTGCTAAGTGGGATAGAGCGAATTATATCTGCCTACATGCCATTAAGATATTTGTTTCTCAGCATCTTCTATGTAGGTTGGACAAGATTGAGAATGCTAAAAAATTCCATGATGATATTAGTCAAATGTACCAAAAATCTAGCAAGTATAAGGCTAAGAACCTTATAAGCAAGCTAACAAGTATGACGTATGACTTTGTTGGAAATATTAGAGACTTTATCATGAAAATGGTCCACATTAAAAAATAAATTAGCTTCCCATGAAATCATCTTGCTTGACAAATTTATTGTTCACCATGCCATCAATGATCTTAAAATTGCCTATGAATTCACCTAAATTAAAATTACCTATAATACTTTGAATGAAGTTTGGAATATCAATGATCTTATATCCAAATGTGTTTTTAACGGGAAAACCTTAAGAAAGAGAAAAATAAGAGTGCCTTACTATTAACTCCAAACCTAGCTACTAGAAAGATTTAAGCAAGCTTAGGAATTTTAGGTCAAAAGCTCCTAATAAGTTTTAGGCAATACAAACCACAACAGTAGTTAAACAAAAAGGGTAAGTGGTCCTGAAGCTATTATTAAGAAAGATAGTAAATGTTTTTTTTAACAAAAAGAAAGGTTATGAGAAATTTGAGTGCCTAAAATATAAATCTTGATTAGAGAAAAATGATAAGTTAAAGCAATAGCTTTCATTTATTTTGAATCTCATCTTATTAATGCCCTATTAAACTCATGGTGGCTTGATAGTGGTGTGACTGTTCACATTGCCATTACTTTGCAAAGGTTGAAAAGCAAATGGAAGCTAAGTGAGAAAGAGGCCAGGCTTAAAATTAGAAATAATGCTAAAGTGGAAGTCAGTCATGTAGGAATAATAGGTTTAAATTAGAGTTTGGTTTTGAACTTATTTTGGAAAAATATTTTTTATGTACCCTCATTTAGGAGAAATTTGATTTTAGTTTTTGTTTTGGATAAATATGGCTATCATTTTATTATTAAGAATCAAAAAGTAGATTTGTTTTTAAATTCTAAAATTATTGGTGAATTTAAGCTAATTGATAACTTATATAGATTATGCTTGGCCTAAAATAATAAATACAGTAGCATGAATGTTGAAAATATAGTATCTAAGAAAACCTTAGTTAGTGAAAAGCCTTCCTTATTATGGCATAAAAGGTCAGGTCACATCTCAAATGAGAGAATTAATAGATTAATAAAAGGTAGTTCTTTACTTTCTTTTAACTTTGAAAACTTTGACACATGTATTGATTGTATAAGGGGTAAACTAACTAAAATTAAAACCAAAAAGGCAACTCAAAGTTTTGACCTTCTAAAACTTATGTATACTGATATTAGTAGACCACTTACTCTTACTCTATATGGTAATTAATTTTTTTGTTACCTTTATTGATGATTTTTCTCGTTACAGTTATCTCTACCTAATTAAAGAGAAGCCTGATACTTTTGAAAATTTTAAAAATTTTAAAATAGAGGTAGAGAAACTGTTAGGAAATATCATTAAAATTGTTAGGTTTAATCGCAGTGGTGAGTATTATGGTAGACATGATACAACTGGACAATATATAAGACTGTTTGCCAAATACTTATAAAAGAATATGATAATTATCCAATATACTATGCTTGGTAGTCCTAAATAAAATGATGTAGCCAAAAGGTAGAATTGCACTCTTAAGGACATGATAAGGAGCATGATCAAAAGAACTAATCTTCCTAAATCTCTTTAGGATGAAACCATGAAATGTGCATTATATTGGATAGAGTACTTAGTAAATCTATACGAAAAATACTTTTTGAATCATGGACTTGGGGGAAACCTAGCTTGAACCTCTTTCAAGTTTAAGGACGTCTTATGAAAGTTAGAATTTATAATCCTTTTGTAAAGAAAATTGAGCCTTGATCTACTCATTGCTACTTCATAAGGTACCTAAGCCATTTCAAAAGGTACAAATCCTATTATCTTGAACATAAAGCCAAAATTGTGGAGTCATAGGGGGCAAAACTTTTGAAATGTGATATTATAGATAGAAACATCATAGAATATGTCAATGACAATAAGCCCATAAGATATGTCATTTTTCCTTTGTCAAATCTACAAAACCTTGTAGTATTAGTAAATATTGAAAGAAAAGATCATATGCAATAGAATACAAATCCTCTTTTTCTTGATTATCTTCCTAATCCAATTCTTAATCATACTGATGTAACTCAAGCTCAAAAGAAAGAAGTTAAGATGCCCTTGAGAAGATTTACTAGACAAAGAAAATCTACAACCTCTCATGGTTACTTAGTTTTTCTTGGAGAGAGTGATTATAATATTAATCACATTATTAATTCAATGACTTTTATAAATGAAATGATTAGTCCATAGTTTGATATGTGGATGGATACAATAAAAGATGAAATGAATTCTATAGCTCACAATAGTATTTAGGAACCTGTTAAGCTTCCAAAAGGATGTAAACCTATTAGTTGTAAATAAGAGTACAAAACCAAGAAAAACTTTAAGGGGAATGTTGAAAGGCTTAAATCTAGATTAGTGGTAAAAGGATTTACTCAAAAAGAAGGAGTAGAATATAATGAGATCTTTTCACTAGTGTTATCTAAAGATTCGTTTACAATTATTATAATACTGATAGCACATTATGACCTAGAGCTTCATCAAATAGATGTGAAGATAGCTTTTTTGAATAGGAACCTAAAAGAAGAAGTTTATATGGTATAGCTAAAAGGTTTTCAAGAACATGGAAAAGAACACTTAGTGTGTTGGCTTAAAAAGTCCATTATGGGCTTAAACAAGCTTCCAAGCAATAGTATTTTAAATGTGGTAAAGTGATCACTTCCATGGGTTTTGAGGAAAATAAAGTTAATCAATGCATATACCTTAAGATTAGTGAAAGTAAATACATTTTCCTTGTCCTTTATGTGGATGATATCCTATTAGCTAATAATAATAATGGATTGCAGCATGAGACTAAAAGATTGTTGTCTAAGACTTTTAACATGAAAGATCTTGAAAATACTTCATTTATTCTTAGGATAGAGATTTGTATAGATTGATCTAAAGGTTTGTTAGGACTTCCACAAAGCTCTTATATTAATCATGTACATGCTAGATTTAACATGAAAAAATGTAAGGTTAGAGATGCACCTATTATAAAAAGTGATAAACTCAACCTTAGTTAGTATCCTAAGAATGATTTGGAAAAAGAATCAATGAAAATCGTACCTTGTTCTAGTGTGGTCAGGAGTCTTATGTATGCATAGGTTTGCACTAAGCCTAACATTGCATTTACAATAAGAGTTCTTGGTAGGCATCTTTTTGACCTTGGTATGGATCATTAGGTTGCTGTCAAGAAAGTGTTAAGGTAATTACAAAAGATGAAAGAATATATGCTGGTTTACGAAAAAGTTAACAATCTTAAGATTGTTGGATACATAGATTCTAACTTTGTTAGCTATCAAGTCAATATGAAATCTAGCTTAAGGTGCATTTTCATATTAGTTGAAAGAGTTGTATCTTGGAAGAGTATAAGACAAACACTTTTAGGTTCTTCCACTATGCAAGTTAAGTTTGTTGCATGTTATGGAGTAGCCACAAGTTATTTAGTTGAAGAATCTTATCTTTGGTATTTGCATTGTTAATTTCATCTTTAATCTACTAAGGATTTAATGTGATAACAAATCCACCGTATTGTCAAACTACATGTGGGTCTAAGTATTTGGAAATAAAGTATCTTAAGGTTAAGGATTTTATGAAAAGTGGTAACATTACTATAGAGCATATTGATACAAGCAATATGATTACTGATCCTCTAACTAAAGAGCTGAGACCTATATTTTTTAGCAAACATGTTGAGAGCATGGGTGTCTTAGGATTGTTTTATGTATTTAATTAGTAGGAGCATATTTCCTATATTTCATACTCTTATATTATATTTTTTTATGTTATAATCTTTTTTCTATGAGATATTTAATTTCATTGATAATTATCATAAAATGGATATTCCATGCTACTATATACCTTTACTTGTTCATGTACTTATAGGTATTAAAATTTTATTTTTTAAGATCGGTGTTTGTCTTAAGTATGACTTTGATGTCATGAAAGTATGTCTCACAAAATGACACCATTGAATGATCTCGAGGATATAAATGAGACATGCATACAGCATATGAATTTTTCATCAAGTTTAGAGAAATCATGGAGGACCAATAATGAAAAATAGCATGTTTGATTACATTTGGTACTATTTTCTTGCTACATAGCTATACTAAAATTCATTATCAATAAAGTCACTAACACTTTTAACCATAGATTGGTCTTATATCAATAAGGGGCATAAAAGCTGCTATGATTTTGTATTAGTTAGTTATATTTGATAGGATTATTAACATGTTATCTCAAAGGGCTAAATTATTTTTTTAATTATGGCCACATAAAGTTTTTAATCAATTAGTTTGAAATTTTATTTTCAAAATATATTTTGCTAAAACTTATATAAAACTCAATTAATATTGCTCAAGTGAGAGAATGTTAGAATTTTTCATAAATGAGTTACTATTAATTAATAATTTTTAATTTAATAAAACTAATTGATTAAAGTTTAGTCTAATTATGAGACATGCACAAGGTTTATTTTAAAATTTTGATCTAAAAAATATGGGGTCAACACATCCATATAGATTAGTGTGGCTTGGTGATTGTGTAGATCAAAGGCCTAGTAAATCTTTTATAAGGAAGATACTAAGATTTTATAAATAAGGATTATACTTAAGTTCCTTTTTGCTTCTCACATATATAATTTCTAACATTGAGAGTTACCACAAAAAAAAGAGTACAAAGGAAAATTTAATTAATAAAAATTTATTAACTTTTATTGAATTCAATTATGATTGTAAATCTATCAAGTATGTAGATACATATCTATGTTTATGATATTCTAATTATCATACATGAGATCTTAATAATTAAAATTCTTATATTTAATTCTTTTTTGCCTTTAAAATTCATAATCATGATATCGATTACATTGAGTGCCAGTTTGGAAGGACAAATTTATGCAAAAATACTCAATGACTTTGGTAACGAAACTATAAATAATAGAGTGAATTAAAAAACATGTAATGATGTAAATAAAAGAAAAAATAGGAATAGATGACTTATAAAAGTAAAAGATTAAATATGTAATTATAATTTAATTTAATTAAGTATTTAATTTATATAAAATATTTTTAAGACAAAAATAAATATATTATATTATAATTATACGATATTGGTATATGAATTATAAATAATAAGAATAAACATGAAAAATCAATAAGATAGATAAAAAATTAACATTCATAATGATGATATCAATTACATTAAGTGCCAGTTTGGAAGGACAAATTTATGCAAAAATACTCAATGACTTTGGTAACGAAACTATAAATAATAGAGTGAATTAAAAAACATGTAATGATGCAAATAAAAGAAAAAAGAGGAATAGATGACTTATAAAAGTAAATGATTAAATATGTAATTATAATTTAATTTAATTAAGTATTTAATTTATATAAAATATTTTTAAGATAAAAATAAATATATTATATTATAATTATACAATATTGGTATATGAATTATAAATAATAACAATAAACATGAAAAATCAATAAGGTAGATAAAAAATTAAATAGTGTGTGTGTAAGATATATAATGGATTAAGAGAGAAAATAAAAAAATCACATACAAACTTAAAGTTAGATTGATTAAATTTGATTAGAAAGTGAAAGGTTGTTTTTGTTGAAAAGAGTTTTTTAAATAAATTTTTAAAATTTATAAAAAAGAGTTTAAAAATGTCAGGTTCATACCACTCTGGATAAAGTGGGGGTGTCCAAAAAATGGAAACCCGATCTAACCCGAACTGAGTTTAATCAATTAGGTCGGATCGGATCGGTCTTGCAAGCGATTCTGGGTTAAAAAATGGTTCTATGTGGGTTAAGTTAGGTGGGCACGGGTTTCAAAAATTGGGCTCGTATGGACCCGTACGTGCCCGAGTCTAATGTATTATATTTTTCTTAAGTTCACTAACTTAATACGATGTCGTTTTAAGCATACTATATAACGTTTTGCATTAACCTGCATTTCAACCCTAGCAACCATGTCATCTTTCTGGCTTCTCATGTTTGAAGGCAAAAAAACCCTAGCAAAGCAGCATCTCTGTCATTCAAACTTCAAAGCAAGTTTTCTTCGCTCTATTTCTCAATCTTTCAATCTTAGATTAGAAATTAGATAAAGGACGAAGTTGAAAGACTAGGTAATGTTTATTGTTGAGTGCTATTTTTCTTCTATTTGTTTAGGGTTTCGTGCTAACTTTATTTCTAATCTATTATTATCAAAGATTAGAGTTCAGATGATCTTGTTTGTTTAAGGTTTATTTAAGATCTGGCGTTAACTCTATTCTAACTCTATTGCTAATCTATTATTATTGTATTATCAAGATCTAAAGCATGACTTTTGATGGTACTCGGTACCCTCACCTCCATGGATTAGAACGAAAAACCCTAAATGGGGGTTCTTGAAGGTACGCTGCTTTATTGTTCATGTTATAATACAAAACTATATCTAAATTTTTGTATATTCACTTAGTTTTGTCAAACTTCAAACCCTTGTTTTTCTTTTCTTCTTCCTTCTCTTTCTCTTCACCTTTAGTTTGAACAGTTTTCCTGAAGGAACACGCTCTTAGGTTTGCTATTTTTTCTATTCGCTTAATATACTACAATTCAGAAAGCCAACAAAGGAAAATTTTTCAAAATTATTTTTAGTTAATTTTTAGGGTCAAATATTGTAAATTTATATAATTTTCCCCTTCCTTTGAAAGAAATTTGCATAGAACTGGAGTTCTGACAGGAGGATAAGGAGATCAAGCAGGAGGACAAGAAATTTTCTATTTTTTGTTGATTTTTAATTGTATACTTGTATTTTGATGTCAATGTTACTGAGATCACTGAGTTGTATTCAGTTTTTACGTTGTTTGGTTTTTCTCATATTTGGGCTATCTAGTGCTATAATTTATATATTTTTTTATAAAAAAAAGCCTAGTTTTGATTAAGGCCCAATGCCAATAACTAAGTTAAAATTCTCAACCCAACTTGGCCTAATTGTGCCTAATGAACCCGGCCCAACTCCAAAAGCTACGGGTTCACTAAAAATTTGGGTAGAACTGGGCTTTTAAAATAAAGCCCGATTGATAATTGGGCGGGTTACTAATGTGTCTTAGCTCGACCCAATCTGGCCCAACCCTTAGACACCCCTAGATGTAGGTTGCCTAGATCTACTACCATTGCCACATCCATTAGTAATTTAGTACCTGACTAGCTTATGCCCGTGCCATCGCACGGCTCCAATTATTTGATTGTAAATAATATATAAAAATATTTATATAATATCATTTTTACAAAATAATATGTTTAAAAAATAAAATTTTAAAAATAATATAAAATATTTATATAATATCATTTTTTATGAAATAACATTTTTACAAAATAAAATTTGAAAGGACGGATGAATAATTAAAATAAAAGTAAAAATAAAATATTAATAATATTTAGTTATGAAATTTAAGGATGTAATAGTTACCACTTTTATGAATAAATGTTGTGTTTACTTTAAATTTTTTGTATATTAAAAACGGGATGCTATAATATGTATAAAAATGGATTTCAAAATAGGGTTTTGAATTTTTTATATCCAATGGATTAAGTTTTATAGATTGGCTCCATCATTTTGTACTTAATGACAATCTTTGATTTTTATTCAGAAACTATTTTTAAATCTTATTTTTAATGTATATAATATTATTCTTAAAAATATTTTAAATTTAGTCCCCAAAAATATTAGCCAAGTTTCGCTGCATGCAAGGAAAAGATTTTAAGTGTAAACTCTAAATTGGCTCGGAAGATCACTCCAAACAATGTACTCAATATGTAAACTACTTCCGTTGTGTGCTTCTGTCTGTTTGTTTCAATGCAGGCTTAAGGTTAAGTAGGCAACTGACCCCTCATTTGAACTGATATAAAAAATGAGAATTCAATTCATTTGATTCATGTATAAAATTTTTCGTAAGTCCAATTTTAAATAAATTGAATTTTTCTTTTTAATGTTCCAAATGGGTATAGCTTTTCTTGATGTTTAAATTTTACTAGATGACACAAAAGAAAGAGGAAATTTAAATTTTGCCAGTTTTTAAGATGCAGATGATTTTCACAAAGAGAAACTTAGCCAGCTAGTAATATGACACATTGAATGCTTGAAAATTGGCTTGAAAGAGAATCAACATATTTTATCTACTCGTAAAGGAGCCATACATTACCACGATTGAGTGTTTGGAAGACCTTTTAGTCTAAAAATAAGAATAGAAGTTAGAAGATAGTGAAGTATATGAAAAACATACTAATAATGGGAACCTCGGCACTCTTTGCGGATATTATTCCCCCAAGAAAGCTCCAACATAAGCCAGTTCATGTTGGATAATCCCATATAAAAGATTCAATTCGCCTTTGTGCAAATTTGAAGCCATAACTATCACACCTACGTTGCATGAATTCTTCAAGTTCGATATCTTCAACTCCCCGATAAGCCCAATCAGAGCACGACTGTAGGTTACATGCTGATAGAGCTGAAATATGTTGCATACAAAGGATATGAAAATCAAGCATCTATTTACTGCATAATATATTGCATACTATCATCTATAGAGCTAAAATATATATTAATACAAGAGAATAGATCACCATGAACTGGTCTGCGAAATACACTAACTTAACATAACCCTACAACCAACTCATTGTATTTTCACCCAACGCAACAGCGAAAGCTGATTACATTAGATAGAACACAATAAAAGGATTAACTTATAGTATCTTAGAAAGGTCTAAATTATCTAACAACTACCTCGACTAAAGGTAATATGGAAGAAGGCCTCCATTATTTGACTTAGTAACAATTAATACAATATTATCTTTTTAACAAGTTGATACTGGTATCAAATCACGCCTGTGCTGGTTTGACAAAGAAAAAGTCCTGCATCATTTATATATTATAATAACCAAAAGTCAATTGAGGCTTAAAAAATTTCTAACTCAGAGGGATTGAAATGCTATGGACGGAATGAATTTTTCATGTCTTGCTGTTCTTTTGTATTTGTGATAAAATGATAATGAGATTTATCTGTTCATTTTGCATAAGCAATGGTAAAATCTTCACTACCACACTACCAGATTTATATGTTTTGAAAAAGTTGTAGAAGGGGAGATATGGGCACATTTTAGGGAAAAATAGTCAGTTTAAAAGGTGATAGAGAATAATGGGATGGAACAAAAAAGATCAATTTAAATATATATCTATATCTATATTGCAAGCATTCAAATGATATTGGAGATTCTTGTGAAGTATTAATGAGAACTCGCACATTTTGAAAATTGCTTCTGCCTTTGTATTCTGCCAGATAGAGTCAAAAGGTTGCATTCTTCACTATCCCATGGCTTCCAACACCATATCTGAACAATATTTTAGCTAAGATTCCTGCTTGATCATATCACAATAAAGAACCACATTGAACCTCCAATAATATATAATAGTCTAGAACAAAGCTAAGCTTCAGACTTCAGCTGAAAATGTGATTTACTTCTGGATTAAATTTGGTTTTGTCTTGGTTCATTTTGGCTGTAAAATGTTGCACCAAGTTTGATGCAACTCTTATGGAGGAGTGCATGCAAACAAAGGGCAGTTACCATGGCCCAACTATCCACTATCCTTTCTGATTTAAAGGCAGACAGCCACAAAATTGTGGCCTTCCTGGTTTTGATCTTTCATATGACAACAATCACTAGACTCTACTAGAATTGCCATATTTAGCGAACTTATTTGTAAACAGAATCCATTATGGGACCCATGCTGTTCATGTTTCTGTCCTTGATGGTTAACTCCCAAGACTAATTTCTAGCCTCAATTTTTCTGCCTCTCCTTTTCACTATCATGAAAATGGCAATGTCAACTACACCTTATTTAATTGCTCAGCAACGAACAATACTTTGAGATCTAATTTTGCAGTGTCATATCTTGAGGTCTTCGATTACTAAGTTTTTGCCTTGAACTCCTCACTCTGAATTAGGGATGTTACCTTGTCATATTGTACCAAGTTGTATGACGTTTCATTGGTTCTGTATGATGTTTTCAACCAGAAGAATGATCTTCAATTGAGCTAGGCTAACTTCAGCTGTGGCAATGAAACAGAGGAAGAGTGTTACAAGTCTAACAAGCAATACCAAGGCAGAGCCTTTAATTGAGACTCTTCATCATGAATTCTTCTTCTGTGAGCAAGCTAAACTAATAACCATATTAAGTTTCTACAGATGGAATAGGAACGGTTGAGATTGTACGTGAGATTGGCTCTTCACTGTTGGTCAATCTCTACTTTTTGGTTTAAGGATGAAGGGCTAATTGTTTTCTGGTTTACTTTTCTATGCAGTTCCTGTATTGTCTTCTCTGCTGATTCTGATACTGGTTGTTGCATTATATCATGTCCAATGCATGAGCAAAATAGATAAAGAAGACCAATTAAGAACTAATAAGTTCTTGGAGAATTATAGGGCTCTCAAACCCACAAGGTACTTCTATGCAGATATTAAAAAGGATCACAAACCATTTCAAGAATGAACTGGGATAGGAGGCATGTGGAATAGTGTGCAAAGGCAAACTCTCAATTGAAATTTCAGTTACTATGAAGTTGCTCAATTGTTCAACTGGCGATGGAGCAGAGTTCATCAATGTAGTAGGCACATGGGTCAAATTCATCATGTTAACATTGTTCGCTTGGTTATTTTCTATCCTGATGGACAAAGAATAGCTCTTGTTTATGAATATTTGCCAAATGGCTCATTACAGAAATCAATTTCCTCAATAGATAAAAAGAAAAAATCACTTCTTTACTTGGGAGAAACTTCAAGAAATTTCTCTAGGCATAGTAAAATAAATTGAGTATCTTCACCTTGGATGTGATTAAAGGGTCCTTCATTTTGATACCAAAACCCATAATACATTGATGGATCAATAATTTACCCCAAAAATATTTGATTTTGGTTCAGCTAAATTATGTTCAAAAAACAAAAGTGCAGTCTCAATGACCGCAACTAGGGGAACTGTAGGCTACATTGTGCTAGAAGTGTTCTCTGGAAACTTTAGCAATGTGTCCTACAAGTCTGATTTCTATAGTTTTGAAATGTTACTGCTAGAAATGACTAGAGGTAGCAGAAAAGCAGACATTGCAACAAAGAAAAACGGCCTAGGCTACTTTCCGGAATGGAATTACTATCTGTTAGAACAAGGGGATTATCTAAGTTTTCATATTATGGTTGAGAAAGATGAAAAAATGGCTAAGAGAATTGCAAGCGTGGGGCTTTGATATGTCCAATGGCAGTTGGTGGATCGACCTTCCATCCAAATTGTGGTTCATATGTTGGAAGGTGATAGGAACAATTTAACCATCCCACCAGCCTATTTGCTTCTGCAAATCCTGCTATAATAAATGCAAGTGTACTTGGAAACCAGCATCACAAAGAAATGTAACTAGTCCATCTTTTCTCTAGTGTCAACAAGATAATAAATTAGGTATCAAAGCTAGCGGGGTTGGGCATTCTTTTCTTTCTCTTTTGCATTGTATGATATATAATAGTTAATAGACTATCTTTAACATTTATGAGTAGGGTCTCTATCACATTTTTTGGCTTAGGAGCCAAATTGGAAAAAGAAGAAGAGAGAAAACTCTCAATTAGATGAAGGAATTCTTATTCAATTAATGATGAAAATTACAAATGTGAAAGGGTATTTATATTTGATAATAGGGGCAAATTTATTTAAAAAGAATCCTAAAAATCTCCCTATTAATGATAAAATATCTCCTTATTAAAATCTAAAGTTTCTCTAGAAATATCTTCCTTTTTTCTTAAAATAGAGACTTCTAGAATGCTCTTTTAGTTTTGGATCAAACTATATCTTGGACTGGGCTCTCCATTAGGCCTTTTGTTGTATCCCATTGAATTTTGTGTTCCATTCTCTCTGGTTGGACGAGACTCACCCTCGAGTCTAGTTGTCATCTTCATAGTATGGGGAAAAATCAGCAATATTGAAAGTAGTAGAGACACCATAGGAGCCTAGTAGTTCTATCTTATAGGTGTTATCATTAATCTTTTGCATAACTCGAAATAGTCCATCCGCTCTTGGAGATAACTTGGCATTAGGTTAATTCCGGAACCTCTCCTGTCGCAAATATATCCATATCAACTCTCCTTCTTTGAAAGTATGCTGTCATCGATGTTTGTCTCACTGGACCTTATATTTTGGATTTTGTTTTTGAATCCTTGCACAAACTTGTTCATGAAGCTTCTTTGCTCTGAGCCTTACATTTGCATTGTGCTAATGGTTAGTAGGAGATGATGCTAAATTAAGTAGGATGAAGTGATGATTACCATATGGGCATTTTCCAATGGAAAGTATTGTGTGTTTTTTATTAAAAGTATCTATTATAGTGTTCAGACTTCCAGCTTTGGATATTAAAGATACTGACGGCTTGGCTTCACTTCTGACCTAATTGAATTTTTTAGGTGGTAGTAGGGTTAACTTGATCTTTGTTCCATCTTTTTCAAAAGAATAGATATTTGCATAACCATTGTATATAGCATGATGATCATATTGCCAAGGTTTTCCTAGGAGAAGGTAACAAGCTTCCATAAGGATGATATCACACCATACTTCATTTTGATACTTTTTGCCTAAGGAAAAAATAACAAGGCAGTGTTCTGTAACTGTTACCTTATTGTCTTTGTTAAGCCACTACAATTTGTAAGGATGTGGATGCTTCTTAGTAAGTAGTTTGAGCTTGTCCACAATGTATCTTAATACAACATTCTCGCAGCTTCCGCTGTTTATGATGACATCACAAACTTTATCTTGAGCTGTACATCAAGTGTGGAAAATATTATGCCTTAGCCAAGGCTCTTCCTTTTAGGTTATGGTGTTTAAGTTCCATCTAATCATAAGTGATTCTCTATGATTAGCAAAGGTGAGTTCTTCATCAAACATGGGTGATTCAGTGGGTTCATCTTGTGTCTCTTCTTCTTCCAATACTTCTTGAATTTCTCCTTCCATGATAGTAATGATTTTTCGATTTAGGCAGTTTGATGCAATGTGGCCAAATCCTTGACATTTAAAGCATTTGGGTAGTTTGGGTTGAGTGGGTGGTTTAGGGTGAGCTTCTTTAGTGGGCTTAGGTAGGGTTTTATTTAAGGTATTAGGTTATAGGGCTTGAGTTTCATTAGTATTGGTAAGGTCTTTTGAGGAGACAGATTGGAATATGGACTTTTTAGGTAGCTATTTCTCAATCCGAATGGCTAGTTGGATGATATCATCTAAGGTATAATATTGTTGAAGTTGGACTATTTGGGCAATCTCGAAGTTCAATCCTCCAAGATAGCGGGCAATTGTCTGCTCTTCCTTTTCTTAGATAACACACTTCATCATTAACTTCTCAAATTCACAGGTGTATTCCTCCACAGATAGGGATTTCTGACAAAGGTTCTATAATCGAATAAAGTTATCTTGATAATAATGATCAGGTAGAAACTTATGTGTAAGTTCTTGTCACATCTTTTCCTATGTCCTAATCTTGCTTCGTCCTTCACATTCTTATTTCTTCAAATTTTCCTACCAAATAGAGGCATGTTTCTTCAAATTCATAGCAACAATTTTAACTTTCTACTCATTTGGTATATCTTTCAACTTGAATATCCTTTCAACTATTTGAAGCCAATCTACGAATTCATCTAGCTAGAGCCTTCCCTCGAAATCTAGAATGTCTATTTTAATGTCGTTCCCTCAGGTTATTGCCTTCGAGATCAATAACTTCTTGATGACGAAGAGGAATTGCTATCGGAGCCATTTTCGAATTCTTTTCTATGATTTAACAAGACTTGTTGGGCATTGATAATTTCTTACAATTGTTGAATCTGCCTTCACATTTCTTCCATCTCAACTTCTTGGGGTGTTTCTTTCATTTTGTCTTATGGGTGGCATTGTGGTAATTTATGGTATGTTATAGGGTCAAAGTAAAGTCTTTGGAAAGTTTTAGGATTATTAAGAATAATTAGGCAAAGTTTGGGGTACTTTGGTAAATTAAGGAAAAATATGAACCTAAGAGGAATTTATGAAAAAATATGAGGTCGAAATAAAATTTTAAGGAAATTTGGAAACTCTGTGTAATTTTAAGAAAATTGGAGGTCAAAGTGGAAATATGAAAAATTATAAAGGTAATTATGAAATTTTAGAAGATAGTGTTGACGAAGGCGCTGATATGGCTAACCTAACATGTGGCGTAACCGAATAGGCTGATATGGCACTGAGTGTGCACCAGAATGCTAACTGTGTAGCTGACATCATGATGGTTGATCGGGTGTGATGATGTGGCGTACTGTGACATGTGGCGCCTGTTGAATGGATGATGTGGCGCTGACGTAGTCATCTTCAACCTTAGGCAGGTACATGTGGCACGTAGGAATGCATGCGATGTCTAATCGCCATGAAATTTTGTACTATGGAGTTTTGAAGCTCACCGAGCATGGCTACAATGTTGTTTTGTTGAGAAACTGACCAAAAATGGAGATTTTGACACTGATAGTAAGACTACCAACTCGAGAAGAATTCCGACCACTTTTAACTCAAACACTTGCGTAGAGAACTGGAAAAAACCAACTTTGATGCCAAAATGGCTCAGGAGCTAAATTAGAAAAAGAAGAAGAGAGAAAACTCTCAATTAGATAAAGGAATTCTTATTCAACTGATAATGAAAATTACAAATGTGAAGGGGTATTTATATTTGATACTAGGGGCAAATTTATCTAGAAAAAGATTCCAAAAATCTCTCTATTAATGAGAAAATATATCCTATTAATGAAAAAATATCTCGTTATTAAAATATAAGATTTCTCTACAAATATCTTCTTTTTTTTCTTAAAATAGAGACTTGAATACTCTTCTAGTTCTAAACTAAACTGTATCTTGGATTAGGCTCTTTATTAGGCCTTTTGTTCTATCCCATTGGATTTTATGTTCCATTTTTGCTAGTTACTACGACATTTACATGAGACCACAAAAATACAAGCACTGAATTAACACAATATTTATGAGTAAGCAAATAGATTCATAATATAATTACGCTATCTCAGAAGGCTTAAAGGAAGTATTAAACTATATATCACTTGTTTGTCTGATAATTGAATTGGAAAACAAGGAAGTTAATACTATCACAACATAAAGCAAAGGTTCAAAGGTAAGGAGACCGAGTAAGACACATAATTTAAGACAAATTACTTGCTTTTGCCAAGCACTATTCTCCTGAAAATGATCACTTTTCCATTTCCCCAAGATGACTTGTAGAACTAGTGGACTCATCTGACCCCATTTGGCTCCAGCTTCCTCCCTTGTGTTCAACAAATGTTTCATTTGGATACAAAGAAGGTTTTGGAGGCATTTCCAAGCTTTCGAGTTCTCCTTCAAGCATCTCTACTACTTTGCTCATTGAAGGACGATCGCAGGGCTTCAACTGTATGCACCACAGTGCAATGATGAACATCTTCTTTGCTACTTTTCTTTCCTCCTCCGTGAGACTTTCCATTTCTATATCTTTATTTTCATTGAATTGATCATAGATCCAAAGGGGGAAGTAAAGTTGGCTCGAGTGCTCTGGATGTGGATTCAAGTTCCTTCTTTTGCTAGCCATTTCCATCAAAAGCATTCCAAAACTATAAACATCAGCTTTGTAAGAAATTCCCCCAATATTATTGTAGAACAACTCTGGTGCCATATAACCTATTGTTCCTCTTGCCGCAGTCAAACTAACAATGCTATCGTCGATAGGATACAACTTTGCCAATCCAAAGTCTGAGACCTTTGGAATGAAGTTGTCATCAAGAAGAATGTTATGAGGCTTTATATCGAAATGCAGAATACGCATGTCACAGCCCTGATGTAAGTAAGCAATTCCACTAGCCACTCCAAGAGATATCTGATGTATTTTTTCATAACTTAAAGGGATAGTTCCTTCTTTCGAGAAAATATATCGATCAAGAGAACCGTTGGGCATGAATTCGTATACAAGAGCACGCTTTGATCCATCAACACAAAATCCAATAAGACGTACCACATTGACATGGTGTATTCTTCCTATTGTTGCTACTTCACTTATAAAATCTTGGCCATCAGTTTTGGATTTATTGAGCACCTTTATTGCTGCATGAGGACCACTGCGTAGCTTGCCTTTGTATACAGAGCCAAAGCCTCCTGTCCCTAACTTGATCTTGAAACCTCCGGTCATCTTTTTAATTTCGCTGTATGAGTACCTTATGGGACTTAGATCGTTATCTTGAAGAAAACTTTCTATATTGTCAAACATAGATGAGTGTCTTCTTCGCCATTTATAGATGAATATCACAGTCAGGAGTGTTACCCCAAATAGAAATCTGCCTGCCACGAATGATGGGACTCCATATTGTCCAATGAGCTCTCCTCCTTCAAAATATCGGTAAGCAACATATTGGCCTTTGAGTTTTGTGTTATGCGTAACTGTGATCCTTATACCTGCGTGGATTATGGATATACCAACAAAAGAATCAGGAACGTAGCTGCATGCATTGGTCTAATCCCCGTAACAAAATTAATAACTAACTTTTTCCAATCAAGTGAAAGCAAGTATATTCACATTAGTTTTACATATTATCCATATTTTTACTTCCATATCTTCTTACAAAAAAAATGGGTTTCACATATTCTCACATCCATTAGGAAAAAAACAATTGCCAATTTTCTTGTCTATATATCAATTTTATGAAACTAATGTAAACATAAAAAAAAAAAATTATATGACCTTTATCTAATGGGTAGAGAAGCAAAAACATTCTCGGTCTTTCTAATCAAAACACACTCATAAATTAAACACAGTTCGTGTCTTCGTGATGCTGATGAAGGGAAAGGGTATAGGATGAAAGGACCTTACCAATTAAAATGCCTTTAAGATAACCTGCAAGAAAATGTGACTATAAGTAATGACAAAGAAGTAATAGAACATGAATTAAATTGCTCTGTTATTTCTTATACTTAATTTTTTAATTAAATTTTAATAATTTAAAATCTTTAAATTTATATTCAATTTTAAACTCCTAAACTATAAAGACTTAATTATAAATTAAATAAGACCACAAAAAACAATAGAGTAATTTAAAATAAATAATATCTGCATTAGTAATTAAACAACGCCAAAAACAATTAAAGAGAGCTATCTATATAATTCTTGCCTTCATAATTTCATACAATTTTACAGAAAATTTCCTTTGAGATTAACGACGTTAAATTTAAAACAGAATCCGGTGTTGCCCGTTGTGCAAAAACTATAAATACAAGATTACACAAAAAGAACTAGTAAGTAAATAAAAACTAACGCAATAAAAAGAACCTACAACCTGGACAATCGAGTTAAAGAGCGAATATTCTTACCAAGAGTATACGCTAGATACTTCGGCCAAATCCCTGAAGCAATAAAGAATAATGATAATGAGGTCAGCTTGCAAACTCGCAAAGCCCAAAAGGAAAAAAGTGGGAAATTGTGTCTGCAACAGCTCATCGATTAAAGGGGTAAAATAAGAATAAAGGGAGTTGGTTCAATAACATAAAATTCGACTAGTTTCAGCAATGGGACGACACAACATGCAGAAATTGGGTATTCCAATTTATTTAATGTATTGGGTGTATCTAAAAAGAAAATTCTAATGCAGCTACTTAGGGTTCCTAGACATCAAAATTTATTAAAATTGATTGTGTTTCATGAAATGATTTTAATTTATTTACAAATGAATTTTATGACTTGGAAACTATATAATAGGAATGTTTTTAATTCATTTATAAGTTATTTTTTATTTGAAGTATATTAAAAAAAAATATATGAAATTCAATTAAAAAGTAAACTTTGATAGTATCATTGTCGATATTAAAAAGTGGATAAATTTTTATAATATTTATTTGAGGCCAAATGAATGAATTTTAGTAAAATCCTTAACAAATTTGACTATACATTTCATAATAACATAAATATAATTAAAATAAGAATAAAAATAAAATAAAATAAAATAAATAATTTTTTTTTACATAAACTAAACGCCATTTAAATAAAAAATTATTTAAAAATGAAATAAAATTTTACTTTTACCTCCGCCAAAGCAGAGGTTACTTCCCTAAATTTTGGTATGGTAATACCATGAAATGTAATGCTAATATACACTAAAAATAAAATTTGAGATTGCATTTCAAATGGAAAGGAAGCAAGAATTGTTGTTAAAGATAATTTGTAAAATTCAATCTAATAAATATAAAAGATTTAAAATTTAATTTTGAAATTTTTTCCAGTACGTACGGTATTATCCTACAGTAAATAGCACTGTTCACTCTTTCTTACCGCATTGGTCAGTCGGGACCGTCTGGTAGACATAGTGACAATAACCTTGATATGGGAGACACTGAACCATGCTAGTAGTCTCGTTGAGGTAGCAAGATGCGGTGGATCCACAACCGTAATCAGCACAAACAGAATGCAACCAGGTAAGCTCAAATCCATGGGCCAGTTTCTTGTGAACATACGCATACGAAACATTTTCTGGTCCAACACGATACGACCCATAACTGTCGGTATACGCAGCAACTAACTTCACACGACAGCCAAATTTCAATCTATAGAGCGGCAAGTCATAGTCTACTGCGTATGTATGTTGATCCAAACAAGAAGTGGTGTTCATGTAAAGATCATCCGTGCTCACTGGATCTTTACACTTCAAGTAAATTATGTGTCCAAACATGCCGGTATAACTACCTACACCGTGCTGTTGAAAGGCATGGTATGGGGCATCATCTGGCTCGTCAGGGGGAAAGTAATAGTCGCTGAAATTGTATCCGTATAAGAAGTAGCGTGGAAGGGAGGAGCAGTTGTCCTCTTGAATATTGGGATCGAGGAGCCGGATTGTGAAGTTATTGTAATTGATTGCCTTTACCTGATATTCCCCTGCAAACAGGCGTACTACTGTGACGTTGTTGATGCAATTCAGCTCATATTTCCGCTGGCCACAGTGTTCTGGGTCATCTTTCAGTCGAAATGGATGACTTATCTTGAGGATTTGGCCGCAAGTAGAAACACAAGGTTGGGTTTGCTTTGATGGCAATGCCCAAGTTTTGTGGATTGAAATAACCGACAGCAAGACTACCCAAAATCCCAGATACATGGATATGGCTGAATCCATTTTCACTGCCAAGGCCAAGAAATATTGATGAATACAATCGCCCTGTATTGGCTGCTACTAGCTTTGGTCATCCAAATTATAGATGCCGTAAGTGTTTTGGTTTGGTCCACTACTGCTGGGCAGAAAGAGGAAAATTATATGAAGTGGACAGAGATCAAATGAAGGCAACCCTTCTTCTTCTTTTTTTTTTTAAATAAAAAATAAATAAAAGAGTAAATTGCCTTTTACCCTCTTGAAATATTATAAACTTACAGAAAATGCGTCGACATCTATTTCAATCGTAAAGTCAAGGAAGATTTATGTCATGCTTTAAATAAATACAGGAAAACTACATTAAACACCAATATAAGTAATTATTTTGCTCTGGGCTCACCAACACGCCCCAAGCCATTACTTGAAAATCATCTGTGAACTTGAGCTTAGTCAAGAGTTCGAAGCTTGGTTGCTGCAGCAATTACAGTGCAGCTTAAATTCTAGATTGAAAACTCCTGACAATGATCTCCAACGCCCATTGTTCTTTCTTAATCATGGTACTGGCCCTGCTTATCAACATGGGGGACTGCCGCAATAGTTGTGAGGAATCAAGGTGCTCACCTGATGGCCCGCTTATTCGATTTCCCTTCCGACTTAAAGAAACACAACCCGATCACTGTGGCTATCCTGGCTTTGATCTCGCTTGCTTAGAATACGAATATGAGAAAGTGACGGTGCTTGAACTGTCTCCGGCTCCATTGCCAGTCAAACTCATCGTCGGTGAAATATATTACGAGTCTCAGAAATTGGAAGTATATGCCCGCGGAGGCTGCATTTCAAGACAGTTTCTGAGACTCAACCAGTCATTCGTTTCCCCTTTCAGATTTGAATCACACGCAGGATTGGATGGCATCACTCTTCTAGATTGTTCATCAGCTGAGATTGGGACAGGGGGACACACATCCACCGACTGCTCGATTTATGCTGCTATGGACCGCTACGACAGTATTATTTCCTCCAACCTAGTATTCTGCACCATGATGTTTAATGATTCATCAGCCTCTGGGGAACACCAATCACAAGATTATTATTATTCCAGTTTGAGGTGGCTGAAACCAAATTGTAGCAAATGCGAAGCAGTGCATAGGAAGTGTAAGCTGAATAAAACAGGCACTGAAGATGATGTTGAATGCTATGATGATCCACCAACGAAGATGTCCACATCCACTAAATTAATTGCCACAGGTGACACCTTTGCTGGTTTCTCTTTCAATTTCTTTTAAGAACATTTGGGGACGATCCTCAAACCTCAATTGAATTATGCAACAAAGTATTTTTTTTTTCCCCTTTTAAAAAGAAAATAGGATGTTTAATGTGCAGGTGTACCAGTTGGTTTAATTCTTTTGGCATCAGTGGCCATTGTATTCTGGTACATGTATCGATATTTTAAGATGAGAGGAGAAGATGATGCAAGAATTGAGAAGTTCTTGGAGGATTACAAGGCACTGAACCCTACCAGATTCTCTTATGCTGATATTAAGAGAATCACAAATGGTTTCAAGGATAAGTTAGGTGAAGGAAGTCATGGAGCAGTCTTCAAGGGTAGACTATCCAATGAAATTCTTGTCGCTGTAAAAATACTCAACAACACCAATGAAGGAGATGGGAAAGATTTCATAAACGAAGTGCGAACAATGGGCAAAATCCATCATCTCAACGTGGTTCGCTTGCTTGGCTTCTGTGCTGATGGATTTCATCGCGCCCTTGTTTATGATTTCTTTCCAAAAGGTTCGCTACAAAAGTATATATGTCCACCAGACAACAAAGATATCTTTCTCGGATGGGAGAAGTTGCAAAAAATTGCTCTCGGGATAGCCAAGGGAGTTGAGTATCTTCATCAAGGTTGTGATCATCGTATCCTTCACTTTGACATCAATCCTCGTAAAGTGTTACTTGATGATAGTTTAACTCCAAAAATTATTGATTTTGGTTTGGCCAAATTATGTTCTAAAAACCAAAGTATTGTGTCAATGACAGCAGCCAGAGGAACTTTAGGTTACATTGCACCCGAAGTTCTGTCTAGAAACTTTGGGAACGTCTCCTGTAAATCTGATATTTACAGTTATGGAATGTTATTGCTAGAAATGGTAGGAGGGAGGAAAAACATGGATATGTCCTCAGAGGAAAATTTGCAAGTTCTGTATCCTCAATGGATCCATAATTTCCTTGAAGGTGGAGATATACGTATCCATATCGATGATAACGGAGATATTAAAATTGCAAGAAAACTTGCAATTGTAGGACTCTGGTGCATCCAGTGGAATCCAGTAGAGCGTCCCTCCATAAAAACTGTGATACATATGTTGGAAGAAGAGACGGAAAAATTAAAGATGCCTCCCATCCTTTTTGACACTGCTACCATTACAAATGCAAGTACAAATGCCATGACAAAACGTCTGAATTTAGAATTGGAAGTGATTCACGAATTAGATTAATTGATGTAATTACTTTTACGAATTAGATATATCTATGAAGTTATAAGAACATTTCTGCAATATTATTAAGCATCTCAACAATCATGTATATATTTGCTTGCGCTTATGTTTAGGAAAAATAAGTGAATTAAGGACAAGCTTATGCTATTGCATTGTATTACTAAGTTTAGATGTACCTTCGTGACCATCTAATATAAGTGGAATGTCACTTTAGTATTCATCATAGTGTACTAATTAAATTTTCTTGGTGACATGATTCGGATAGCATTCAAATTTTGTAGATACTCTGGCTCTAAAGAGTCAAAAGCAACAGCTAGACCACAAAATTTGGCACAACTAGGGACTAAAGTAGACCTTAAAAAAGGATACAAAAAAATGAGCTCAGGTTCAAAAGAAGCCTAATTTAATCCGACCAAAACAGCAAGGGTAGCTTAAATGGTGGGCTCAAAAGTGGCCAAAACATTGTGCGCACTTGAATCGTTGTAAAGGTCTAAACAAATAAGTATCTACAGAGGCTCAAAGCCATCCATCAATCATCTAAATTAAGGCAAGAGTTGCTTTCTTGGTAGAGAGTAGAAATCTCTCTCCATCTAGCTTGGAAATCCTCTAAAGGTGGCTTGATTATATTAGAATGAAGGCCCTGCTAACAATACATAGGAGTGCCAGTTATATCATGCCTAAGCTTCCTTATCACAAGCCCTCTATATGAAGTAAGCAATAGAACCACAATGATTCTTATCCTTTTATCCTAAAAACCTTAACCTATCTTGGTCCCATAAAATTACCTACATTAATCCATATCCAATATCATAAATATCCTACCACATTATCTGATATTTCCTATCAATTATTCTCTCATTATAATTATCTTGATATTAATTATATCAATTATGAAAAATCTTATGATATGATTAACCCTAATCCAAACTAATGGATTATGACTTGTTGACTATGCTATTGCCTCCCGATGCATACAAAAGCCTACCTTCACCTGTCCAAAGGGATCGTGAATCAACACAACAAGAAATCACTATTATAGAGTGAAACATCGAGTGTTTAAAGGATTACATGTTAAAAATCAACCGACATTTAATTAAGCATCATTTTATATGTGTTTTTAATGTTAACATTGAAACTATTGTAAAATATAACAATAACATCAGTTCTTTATCAAAAATAATTGATATCATTTTCTTCTATCTTTGTATGAAATATCATTAGATGTTATTTGTACTCAATCAACTGACATTTAATTTTAATAATATCATATTAATTTATTTTCATAATCAAAGTGCTATGTCCCATTAGCCCTACCCACTCAAATCCCATCATGTGGTTTCTTACACCCTCATTCCAAACCCTATCCTATGTTGCCTCACTCCCTCATCCTAAAACCTATTCTTTAGTTACTTACTGTTGGTGTGTGTCCTAGAACTAATCATATAGATGATTGAAGTTATACACAATGTATTATATTTTATTTTAGAAAATTTAATTATTATATTTTATTTTTATAATTTTATTATTATTATGCGCAATTTATAACTTAATATAATAACTATCCTTGGAATAGCTTTGCTATTCCTAAAATGCCCCTAGTCAAGTATTATTACGAAAAGGATAGTAATAATACATCGAGACTAGCATGTATAGTGACTGATGATTACGAATCATGGATATATGATATCAAGTCAATACATAAGTACATTGCTAGTGAACAATGTACTAGACTGACCCACTATGAGAATATTGCATGGATAGACGTTCATAAGTTATTCTCATATGATCACAAATACACATAAACTTTTAACTTGAAGTCGCTACAGTTCCCTACATGAGAAATTACTCACTTTAATATTGTCCTATGTCACTTTTAATCAGGATGACAAGTAGGGCATTGATTGGGTGTGTCATAAATCGTGCAGAGGTAAGTGAGTGATGTAGATGAAATTTTGTTACTCTTGTATAAAAGAGAAATATTCTTGGGCCCCTTGATTGAGTGAGACTTATAAATGCATGGTCATGCTCAATTGAATTAATATGTGATATTAATCATTTATTTTAAGTCTACTCAGTATCAAGAAATATAAATTGAACATTGACGAGGATGACACATTCCATGCCTCTAGTTCAATTTGGATATTATTACAAAAAGGGTTATGATACAAAACATTGATCATGTATTAGGTGAATGTTAAATCACAGACATTCTTACTACTTAAGTGGCAGTGATGTATTGCTAGATACCGCTTACTGTCTACGGCTCAATAATAAATCATTGTCAACGTAGTAAGAACCTACAGGATCACACAAAAGGAATAGGAATAAAATAATAATTAATTGAACTTTAATTATATTAATATCTAATTAATTGAACTTATTTTTGTGTATATATATATTATTAAGAATAATAAATTCACGTTATATATATATTATGTGATATTATTTGATATTAAAGTAATATCAAATAATTAACATTATAAGATATTAGATAAATATATTATGAGATAATATTATTTTGATATTTGATAAGTATATGCAATTATCTAATAATTAAGATATTTATATTATGAAATAATATTATTATCTAATATTAGATAATTAATAGATAAGTCCTATCTCTCCCCATTATCTCTAGGATAAGGATAAGATGAGTTGTTAAGTGTGATTAGGATTTTGGAAGCATTATCCTAGTAGGACTAGGATTATAACTTGCTTAAGTTTTATAAAAAGGGACTTGAGGGTAGCACTTTAATAACACGCTCAAAACTTCCATTCAAATCCTAAATCACTCAGAAAATATCCAATCCTAATTCTTAGAGAAAAAAATGTATCCTAGCAGATTCATGGAGGGTGAGAGGTCATTGTTCACTTTGTGTGGATACCGTAGAGACACCGTACCTTCCGGTCGGTGTTTGATTCATCCGCTCTTAAGTTTTGATCAGTAAAAATACGAGTGCCCAATAGGTAAAACTCTAATCATTGATTTATGTCTTTTGCATGGATCCTAGGTAGAATTCGGATCAAATTTTGAATTTTTGCTGCATATGATAATCGGAATTCCTAACAGTGGTATCAGAGCTTCTTGCAAAAATATAGTTCTGATTATGTGTTTTACCGTCTTTGATGAATATTTATATGATAAATACATGTGAAATCTATTTCGATTTAAATCAAAAGTTACATGTTTTGATGAATGTTTATGTGATAAATTAATATCAAATTAGTTTCTGTTTAAACTAGATATATATGAGATATATGCAAACTCGTGTATGGTTCTGATTTCGTAAATATATATATGATATATATGATCTGAATTTTGAATCTCATTATCAATTGATGAGATTAATTGTATGAATATGATCATGCATTTTTCTACTTCATATTCAAATTTATTTTGTGCGTAATTTTGAGTTTTTCAAATGATAAACCCATGAATCTATTCTGAATATGTGATGTTCTCTGCGTTTAATAGCATATAACCTAGTCAGCACAGAATTAATGTGATTAATTCTAAATCTGTAAAGACTTGTTTAAATTCGTTAAGTTAAATCTGATCTATGAGGTATATGTATGCTTTAATTTAAACACAGCTGGATTTGTATTGATATGATTAAAATTATTCAAAGTGTTTAGACGTAAATCCTATTTTTAAACTATGATTTGAATGTCAATCATATAGTCGAATTGTTCGACTTGGGGTGGGTCAATTGTTGGCAAAATGAATTAAAATTTGAATGTCAGATGAATTCAATTTTTAGCTCGGGGAGCTCCGCCCCCCACACCCCCCGGCAAAGGGCTTTGTCCCCTTGACCCCCGCCCGCTAACCAGCTAGCGGGACCGCTGTGCTAACTCTGCGTAGTGTTCAAAAATTATTTTTGTTCTTAAGGCGCTATTTTAGAACATAATTTTTTATGATGAATATGTTATGAAATATATATGTCAATCATCCTCCTTATCTTGGTTACATATATTTCTTAGCAATTATTACATATGATGCATGAATGTGTTGCATAGTATGGCCTTTGGAGTTTTTAATGGATGGATTTTAAAATACGACCTGCGTGTCGTGTCTTCCTCTATTTCTCTAATGTATATTCTCTTCTCATCTCAATTCCCCTCGAATGTAACTTAGGGTTTCTGTTGTAAATTTGTAATTGCAATGGAGTATTCTTTGCTTGGAACAAGGAGAAGCTAAGAAGCTATAGGACAAGAAGAAGCTAAGGAGTTAGTTAGGAATGTCATTAGAAAATAGAATTTTGGGCCATACTATGTGACATTTTGATTTCTTTATTATGTGATGATATTGATGAGCATGCATTTATTATGTGATAGAATGTATTCCTACTATGTGATAGTTCTATTCATTGCATGATATATGATATATGGTAGTCTATTTTATCCATTTACTTTATATGATATATGAGATATGCTAGATATATTGCATGAATAAATAGGCTAGTTATGGTGAGATTTGATAATAATTAAGTTAAAATCCCTCATCTAAAATATTAAGTCATTAATAATTAATAATGCCTTCCAATGTTTGGCACTCATCAAGGTCTCGATCGACATAAGGTAGGTTTGCCAAAGCAAGGCACCTCGTTTATCTTGGTGAGATGCGACTGGATAATAGTGATATCTGAATGTCAAATATTGGGTCCAACTTAACTAGGATATCTCAATGGGATTAAGACCTAGAGGCATAGAGTTGGGTTTTAGTTCATAAGATGGACTAGAACAAGTGTTGTTCACCCAACTATCCAAGAGTTGTATATGATATAATTGGCAAGTGTTGCTTACCTAAATAACTAAGTTTTAAATGATTATCCAAAGCTAACTTAAGGCTTGGAGAAATATGGATCTTGGCCCACTAGAAAGCTTAAACAATATAACTTGTGAATTAATAGTGAGGGCTATTAATTTAAATGAAATAGTGGGAGGTACATTTAATAAAAGACCTTATTAAATATTTTAAATTTAATACTTACTTTGCATATTTCTATCGTAGATAACCAATGGCTAATACATCAAATAACTTATCACTACGATCGGTCCTTGAGAAGGACAAACTAAATGGGACAAACTTCCTGGATTGGTACAGGAATTTGAGGATAGTCCTCAAATATGAGCGCAAAATGTATGTCCTAGAGGAACCTGTTCCTCAAGAACCTGAAGCTACTGCCCCTCGAGCTCAAAAAGATGCTTATAAGAAGCATCATGATGATGCATTAGATGTCGGTTGTCTCATGTTGGCTACCATGGACTCTGAGCTTCAGAAGCAACATGAGAACATGGAAGCTTATGACATCTTGAGCATCTTAAGAAGCTTTATGAAGGCCAAGCTCGGCATGAGAGGTTTGAGGTGACAAAAGCCTTGTTTCAGTGCAAATTGGCAGAAGGAAACCCTGTTGGGCCTCATGTACTCAAAATGATTAGGTATGTTGAGAACCTTGAAAGATTGGGTACTCCACTAGGTCAAGAATTGGCCACTGACTTAATTCTGCAATCGTTGCCACAAAGTTATGGTCAATTTATCATGAATTACAACATGAATGAAATTGACAAACCATTGCCAGAATTGTTAAGCATGTTAAGAACTGCTGAACAAAAGACAAACCACTGCCAGAATTTGCAAAACACTAAGCCTAATACCATAATGATGGTTCAAAAGGGCAAAGGCAAAGGAAAAGGTAAGGGTAAAAACAAGAAAGATTCCAAATCCAAAGGCAAGCCCAAGTCTAAATCCTCTGCACTGAAACTAAAAGGGGGTGTGGCTAAGGAAGGGACATGCTTCCATTACGGTCAAACTGGACATTGGAAAAGAAACTGCAAGGTTTATCTGGAAGATTTGAAAAAGAAGAAGGGAAGTGAGACTTCCGCTTCAGGTATATATGTTATAGAAATTAATGTTTCAACTTCTACATCTTGGGTATTAGATACTGGATGCGGTTCTCACATTTGTACAAATGTGCAGGAACTACAAAGGAGTAGGACTCTAGCTAAAGGTGAAGTGGACCTACGAGTTGGCAATGGAGCAAGAGTTGCTGCGCTAGCTGTAGGGACATATTATCTATCTTTACCTTCTGGTTTAGTAATAGAATTAGAGGATTGTTATTTTGTGCCTGCTATCAGCAGGAATATTATTTCTGTTTCTCGTTTGGACAAGAAAGGTTTTTCATTTATAATAAAGGACAAAAGTTATTCAACTTATTTAAATGAAATATTTTACTGCAGTGCACAAATGTTCAATGAGCTCTATATTCTTGATCTTGAAATGCCTGTCTATAACATAAACATTAAGCGATTTAAATCAAATGATTTAAATCCAACCTATCTCTGGCATTGTTGTTTGGGCCATATAAATGAGAAGCGCATATCCAAGCTTCATAAGTATGGATTCTTGGATTCATTTGATTTTGAATCATATGAAATATGCGAATCTTGTTTGCTAGGAAAAATGACTAAAACACCATTCACTGGACACAGTGAAAGGGCTAATGATCTATTAAGTTTCATACATACTGATGTATGTGGGCCTATTAATTCACCTGCTAGAGGAGGTTTCCAATACTTCATTACATTTACTGATGATTTCAGTAGATATGGATATATGTATCTTATGAAACAAAAATCAGAATCCTTTAAAAAGTTCAAGGAATTCAAGAATGAAGTGCAAAACTAACTTAGTAAAAGTATTAAAACGCTTTGATCAGATCGAGGTGGAGAATACTTAAACCAAGAATTTGATGACTATCTAAAAGAGTGTGGTATAGTATCACAACTCACTCCACCTGAAATGCCACAATGGAATGGTGTTTCAGAAAGGAAGAATCGTACCTTGTTAGACATGGTACGATCTATGATGAGTCATATAGATCTTCCAATTTCCTTTTGGGGGCATTCTCTAGAGACAACTACTTTTACGCTCAACCGTGTTCCCTTTAAAACGGTTCAAAAGACTCCATATGAGATATGGACTGGGAAACATCCCAGCTTATCTTTTATGAAGATTTGGGGTTGCAAGGCCTATGTAAAACGTCAAGTTTCTGATAAGCTTGGGCCTAAATCGGACAAGTGCTACTTTGTAAGGTATCCTAAAGAAACAAAGGGATACTATTTCTATAATCCTAGTGAAGGCAAAGTGTTTGTCACACGAATTGGTATTTTTATGGAAAGAAAATTTATCTCTAAGAAAAACTGTGGGAGAAAAGTAGAAATCGAAGAAGTGCGAGACTCATAAAGTAATACTAAACCTATAATAGAGCCTGAAAAAAGACCACAAGATGTTGTGGGTTAGGAACTAGCTCAAGTAATACAAGGCCTATGTAAGTCTGGTAGGATAAGCCATGAGCCCGAAAGATATGGATTTCTTGTAACTCAAAATGGTGATATTTTGCTCATGGATCAAAATGAGCCTACAACTTACCAAGAAGCTATAAAAGGGCCAAACTTTGAGAAGTGGCTTGAGGCCATAAAATCTGAGATGGATTCCATGTATACTAACCAAGTATGTACTTTGGTTGATCCACCTGAAGGGGTAAAACCCATTAGATGCAAATGAGTTTTCAAGAAGAAAACTGACATGGATGGTAACGTGCAAACCTTTAAGGGACGATTAGTCACAAAAAGTTATCGGCAAGTTCATGGTATAGACTATGATGAGACCTATTCCCCAGTTGCCATGCTTAAATCTATCCGAATTTTGCTTGCTATTACAGCTTTTTATGATTATGAAATTTGATAGATGGATGTCAAAACTACTTTTCTTAATGGAAAGTTCCTCGAGGATGTGTACATGACACAGCCCGAGGGTTTTGTCATTCCTGAAACTGCTGGAAAGGTATGTAAGTTACAACGATCCATTTATGGATTAAAGCAAGCTTCACGGAGTTAGAATCTTTGTTTTGATAAGGCAATCAAAGAATTTGGTTTCATAAAAAATGAAGATGAATCTTGTGTTTACAAAAAGGTTAGTGGGAGCACAATTATTTTTCTTGTATTGTATGTGAATGACATATTACTCATCGGAAATGATATCCCTACACTACAAACAGTAAAGACTTGGTTAGGAAATAGTTTCTCGATGAAAGACTTAGGTGAAGCTGCCTATATACTAGGTATTAAGATCTATAGAGATAGATCAAGAAAATTAATTAGCCTAAGTCAGAGTACATATATAGATAAAGTGTTAAACCGGTTTAACATGCAAAAATCTAAAAGAGGATTTTTGCCTATGTCGTATGGCATAAATTTGTCCAAAGCTCAATGTCCTTCGACACAAGATGAGAAGAACCGCATGAATAAGATACCATATGCATCAGCAATTGGATCTATCATGTATGCCATGATATGTACTCATCCTGATGTCTCGTATGCTTTAAGCATGACGAGCAAGTACCAGTCAAATCCAAGTGAACCTCACTAGACTGCCGTTAAGAATATCCTTAAGTACTTAAGAAGGACTAAGGATTCATTCTTAATATATGGAGGAGAGGAAGAACTTGTTGTAAAAGGTTACATTGGTGCCAGTTTCTAATCTGACAAGGATGACTTTAGATTGCAGTCAAGTTATGTATTTAGCCTAAATGGTGGTGCTGTGTGCTGAAAGAGTTCAAAGCAGGAAACAGTGGCCGACTCTACTACAGAGGCTGAGTATATTGCTGTATCTGATGCGTCAAAAGAGGTTGTTTGGATAAAAAAGTTCATTACTGAACTTGGCATTATTCCTAGCATTGCACACCCAGTGGATCTCTATTGTGACAACAATGGAGCCATTACACAAGCCAAGGAATCCAGATCTCACTAACGATCCAAACATATACTTAGGCGCTTCCATCTTATTCGAGAAATCATCGATAGAGGAGATGTGAAGATATGCAAAGTACCAACTGATGATAATATCTTCGACCCACTGACAAAGCCTTTAGCACAGAGAAAGCATGATGGTCATACTATGTCACTTGATATTAGATACATAAGTGATTGGCTCTAGTCCAAGTGGAAGATTGTCAGTGTGTGTCCTAGAACCAATCATATAGATGATTGAAGTTATACACAATGTATTATATTTTATTTTAGACAATTTAATTATTATAATTTTATTATTATTATGCGCAATTTATAACTTAATATAATAATTATCCTTGGAATAGCTTCGCTATTCCTAAAATTCCCCTAGTCAAGTATTATTACGAAAAGGATAGTAATAATACATCGAGACTAGCATATATAGTGACTGATGATTACGAATCATGGATATATGATATCAAGTCAATACATAAGTACATTGCTAGTGAACAATGTACTAGACTGACACACTATGAGAATATTGCATGGATAGACGTTCATAAGTTATTCTCATATGATCACAAATACACATAAACTTTTGACTTGAAGTCACTACAGTTTCCTACATGAGAAATTACTCACTTTAATATTATCCTATGTCACTTTTAATCAGGATAACAAGTAGGGCATTGATTGAGTGTGTCATAAATCGTGCAGAGGTAAGTGAGTGATATAGATGGGATTTTGTTACTCTTGTTTAAAAGAGAAATATTCTTGGGCCTCTTGATTGAGTGAGACTTATAAATGCATGGTCATGCTCAATTGAATTAATATGTGATATTAATCATTTATTTTAAGTCTACTCAGTATTAAGAAATATAAATTGAACATTGACGAGGATGACACATTCCATGCCTCTAGTTCAATTTGGATATTATTACAAAAAGGGTTATGATGCAAAACATTAATCATGTATTAGGTGAATGTCAAATCACAGACATTCTTACTACTTAAGTGGCAGTGATGTATTGCTAGATACCGCTTACTGTCTATGGCTCAATAATGAGTCATTGTCAACGTAGTAAGAACCTATAAGGTCACACAAAAGGAATAGGAATAAGACAATAATTAATTAAACTTTATTATATTAATATCTAATTAATTGAACTTATTTTCGTGCATATATATTATTAAGAATAATAAATTCACGTTATATATATATATATTATGTGATATTATTTGATATTAAAGTAATATCAAAAAATTAACATTATCATATATTAGATAAATATATTATGAGATAATATTATTTTAATATTTGATAAGTATATGCAATTATCTAATAATTAAGATATTTATATTATGAGATAATATTATTATCTAATATTAGATAATTAATAGATAAGTCATATCTCTCCCCATTATCTCTAGGATAAGGATAAGATGAGTTGTTAAGTGTGATTAGGATTTTGGAAGCATTATCCTAGTAGGACTAGGATTATAGCTTGCTTAAGTTCTATAAAAAGGGACTTGAGGGTAGCACTTTAATAACACGCTCAAAACTTCCATACAAACCCTAAATCACTCAGAAAATATCCAATCCTAATTCTTAGAGAAAAAAATACATCCTAGCAGATTCGTGGAGGGTGAGAGGTCGTTGTTTACTCCGTGTGGATACCGTAGAGACACCGTACCTTCCGGCCGGTGTTTGATTCATCCGTTCTCAAGTTTTGATCAGTAGAAATACGAGTGCCCAATAGGTAAAACTCTAATCATTTATTTATGTCTTTTGCATGGATCCTAGGTAGAATTTGGATCAAATTTTGAATTTTTGCTACATATGATAATCCAAATTCCTAACACTTACTCCCTCATCCTAAACCCTAACCCTATCCTCTTATTCCTTACTCCTTTATCCTCTCTATTTTCTCTGTATTCCTAACTATATATAAAAGTCAACATCTCCTATGACTCTGTAGAATTCTAATTTAAAAATTTTTAAAGAACAAAATAAATAATAAAATATTAAAAATAATGAAAGGCTATATACAATACCGTCATCAAAAATGGTTGCTTCGCTAAATTCATCTTGATACTCATTACTCAATATATGAAGTTTGCACTCCTTAAAGAAAACCTTTTGAATACAATACCTGTAGATATAATAAGCATTCATGAAAAATTAGTGTATGATATTACAAATTTTCATATGAACAAATAGTTATAATAAGATAGAATACCAAAAAATATGAATGAGATTAAATTTCTTACTTATGTAAACTTATAAAAGTTGCATCAAAATAATAAGCAATAACATGAGATCGATTAGGAAATTAAAAACTAAATTGTAAGAATAAATACAAAAGTAAAAAAATTCTCACATTCTATATTTTGTGCCTTTCTAATGAGTGTTAAATCTCATATATTTATTCATAAACTAATTAGACTTTAGTCTTACAAAATAATTAATAAGTAAAACTATGAAATTGAAAAGAATTATTTTTAGGTTAGAAAGAAAACATACCTCGTTAGTCAAAGGACCAATTTAAAGTTAGAAGAGATTTGGATTGAAATTTTAAATAATGTCATGTTATATTCTTTTTTATTTTTAACTCATGTCATGCTTTAACCTTTATTCTTTTTATTTTTAATTTTGAAGAGTAGAAATCTTTCTCTACTAAGGATGGCTTCACTAAATCAGAATGAAGGCTCTGTCTACGATACATAGCAGCATCAAGCATATCATACATAAGCCCCATTATCATGAGCCCTTTACATGAAGTAAGTAAGAGAGCTGCAATAATTCTGTCATGACCTTACCTAATTATGACTAGCATAGATCCCATCATCTAGTTTCTACCAGTCTTGATATTATTTACACTAATTCTACCCACTAAAAATCTCTTTAGTTCCATGGTAACTCAATCTCATTATAAATATTTATGGAAATCGGATAGAGTTCCCCCTATTTTTAGATACTTTTTGAGGGTCACAGGCCCTAAATCATGAACCTATAGTTCTTACAAATAGAAAAGCAATACAAAATACACACATAAATACACAATCTTAACACATATATTTATTTATACAAATGCTACTAACTTCACTCCTAATCTTAATCCAATTCAATTGTCAAAATCTTCCAACTAGGCTACCTTTGATTCTCTATAAGTGTAGCAAAGCTCAAGTATATTTATTTCAAATTGAAAACATTGAAAATAAAATAGAATGAATTATGAGAAGTCGATGAGCATATATCTATCACAACCGTGTTTAAAATTGATTACATAAATAATCAACTGCTAGTTATATATTAAAATAGAAAATAATTGTGAACCAAATTCCTACATTGTGTTAACATGCGATACCAACTTTTGGGTTGACATATTTACCTATACATAACTCAAATTTCCTATTTTACATATTAAATCATAATAATCTTAATTATTTAATGGTACACAATATCATACATAAACCATTCTAGATTGTAATCAAATTTTCAATTAGTTGACTAGGCTTACTCTTAATCATGTCTTAACAATTATATCAAATAGATATATTCAAATTAATCATATTTGAAACTCACAACATGCTACATCATAATTCATAATAAATATACATGTATCAATCTTTTGATTCCCAGATTAATCTTATACTTTCTACAAGCTTTTCATCTTTGTCTCTCCAAGGTTTACCTTATACCTTTCACAAGCTTTTTACTAAGAATTTTCCATCTGATATTCACATCATCACTCCCATCACATTTCACAATTCCAATGCCACTCTTGATATAATTCACCATACAATATACACACTAAAGCTCAAACTCTACATTTCATAATTCTAATGCAATTTCATTACAAGCCATTATTTCATTTTCATAAGGCAAATATCAAACACATAATAATATCTATATAGCAACACCAAGATGCCCTATTGTATGACCACAACATTCATTCACATTCTAATATAGCTCATACTATGTTCTTCCAACACACAAGCAATAATATAAACTTAATCTCAATCAATACACAATCAATAGCAATACCACTATGCTTTTTAAGTATGTTCAATCCACAATCCCTCAGTGCATATACACGTTCATAACCCATTGTTCCATCAAGCATAAATACCATCAAGCAATTCTAAGTAAGGATGGTACCATATTTTATCTCAAGATCTCAAAATGAAAAATAGCCTATTTTTACTAAATAACAATATCGATATATATGCATATTAACATAACAATTATTTTGGCAACATATTAATCAAGTAAACAATCACATCAGTTATAATTAAAGCTCTTTAAATGATAAATAGATTCAATTTCTTTATATGAACATAGTCGCAATCTATATAGCGAATAAGGAAATTATAGAACATAATAATCAATCAATATAAATGACATATAAGTTTTAGGGTATGACATATACTCACCTAGAAGGGTCCACTGCATTCACTCCGGAGTATCTAGGTTCAATTTTTCCGTATCCTCCTACTCATAATTCACAAGGATAAATTATAAATATATTAAATTTACTCATTTTTCTTTTGAATTACTATTCTGAGATCAAATCCTTGAATTAATCATAGGAAACCTAAGATACACTTTAATATAGAGATTTTCAAATCAAAACAATAGCAATATAAACATTAAAACTTAAAAGCTATAACAGATATATATTCATACTTTTATATTATCTTGCATCACTATCTTTTATACTTTCAAAATTATCATAGAAAATACAAAAATCTCCATAAATGAGGGATTTTTTGAATCAAAGTGTAAAATGATCAAAGGCATTAGATTTTGATAATATAGATATATTCCAAGTATACTAGTCTGACACCTTTTAGTATAAGATCCTTATTTTATCAATGTTATATCAAGTAATTAAAGTAAAATGGTAATTTAGGATTTTTCTAAACCAAGCACAAAATGATTAAGATATTAAAACCTTATGTTATAAGAATGCTCTATTAAATTCATTTCATAAGATTATACATTTAGTTCCTAATATTTTTAGCTTTATTTCAACACAATCATCAAATTGCATTTCACTCATTTAAGGGTTCCTTTAATCATGCATAGGTCATTCAAAATATTGCAACATAATACTCCATAAATACTCCAATCACATTATTGTAATATTGTATAACATATAATCTTATTTTTTCTTTGGTGCTTTCATCATATATTTAAAATATGCATAAAAACTTAAAACAGTAGAAATGTTAAAGTTTAATGTCCAAATCAGCTTACCCACCTTCTTAAAAGTTAATCGAAGCTCATAATGCTGGAAACAATGCCAAAGCTTTGGTGAAAACAAGGAAAAATGCTAGCTTATATTTTGTAGTGAGGGAGCACAAATTGAGGATTTGCACTACTTCCTAGGCCTGTTACAGCTAAGAGAAAGCCTATTGAAGGCCTAGGAAGTGTGTGGTAGCTAAAAATTGATAATGATGGCGGCGCAGGGAAGAAGGCTAATGGAGTTGCTCCAATCCACTGTATAACTACATTTATAGCTTCTCCCTCACAGTTGGAAGCTAAAACCAAATGGAAGTAGCTCATTGTGATAGCCGCAACACATGACAGCTAGTAAGATGAAGGAGATGGTGCTAATACAATGCCAGAAATGCTGGAAAGGAAGGCCGTTGAGAGAAATGAGAGAGCAGCAGCATAAAAAGAAAGAGGAAAAAAAAAGAAAGCCTTTTTTAAAAGGAGAGAAAGATGACAATAAAAAATAAAAAAGAAGGAGCTATGGGTTTTGCTCTCATGCTTTTCGCATTTATAAGCTCAATTTCCTTTATAAAATCTCGACCCTCTATTTTTTATTTTCAATAATCCCAACCTTCCTTTCAATCTCATTAAAATAACATCTTAACTCACATACTCTCAATCTTTCTTCAATATTCTTATTATAGTCTGATAAATTTAAAAGCCCTAAAAATAAATATTTTAAACTCCCACAACTCCTAAAAATAAATTATTAGTTTTAAGTAATTTATTTCATAAATCTTTGCTACCACAATTACTAAAATTATTTTCGACTTGTGAGAAATTCCTTGTAAAAGTTATTTAAACAAGTCTTGAGTCAACACTAACCAAATAAATAGAATTTGAATATTATCATTTTTAATACCCTCGAACTTTAAAAAGGAATAAACATTTGAAACCAATTATTAACTAAATAAATAAAATTCTTTTATCTTCTTCATTTGAAATAAATACTTCAAGGAATTGAAATTTATAAAATTTTAAATATTACCTCAAGATATTATAGATTCTTACCCTTTTATCCTCGATAACGTTAACTTATCATAGTCCTACAAAATTATCTATATCAATCTATATCCATTATCATATATATCCTATCATATTATCTGATATCTCTTATCAATTATCCTTCCATCATAATTATCCTAATATCAATCATGTCAATTATCATAAATCCTATGATATGATAATCCTAATCCAAACTAATGAATTATAACTTGTTGCTTATGTCACTGCCTCCCTATAGATATAAAAGCCTACCTTCACTCATTTGAAGGACCATAAACCCACATAACAAGAAATCTTAATTAAGAATCATAACAAAAGGCTCTCATTGCCTTGTTAAAAAAGTTTACAAGGAGTATTCATATTTTCTTCTGTTAAGCCACTCTTAAGGATTTTATTATTGTACTTACACTTCAAACTTTAGAACCCTTAAGAATCAACAAATTTTGTACTATGTTTCTAAAATATCATAGAGTAGAAAGCCACTCAAAACATATCAAATACATCTTCAATCTTTTATGGGTTGTTTAAATAGGGTAAACAAGGGTAAAAAGGAGAAAATAAAAAGTTATCATATGACTTTTCCTTTATTTGGAGTTTTAAAAAAGGACGACAATGAAATAGAAGGTTATGGTTAATCCTTCAAAGTCTTCTCAATTTTTCTATATTCCACCAATTTGGAGGTTTTAGGAAATTGGAAGTTTATCTATTTATTTATCATTTAACCTTCTATATTATTTTAATTTATATTTTTACTACTCATTAATAAATTAATTTTTTAAAAAGTAAAATTGTAAAAAATAATAATTAATTATATATTTTAATTTAACTCTTCATTATTATTTTTATATAATTTTAAACATTCAAACAAGAAGAAAGTAATGACTTGACTATACATTCTCTTTCTTTCTCTTTCTCTTTATTTTCTTTCATTGTTTTCCATTTCCCTCCTAACTCCTTCACATATTATTAGTCTCTTCCCTAATTTCTTTACCTTAGACAAGGAGGAACAACATCTTTCAGAGTTATTAACAATTATTTCAACGTACTGATTAAATTTTCTTAAGTAATATCTTGATAGTATTCGAAATCCTTGGGTGAAAGGCCAGTTCTAACACATTGAATACATTTTTATCTTTCAGTCTCTTCCTAATTTTCTTTATTTTGGATAAGGAGGAATAACTTCTCTTAAATTCATTAACAATTATTTTGTGATGTGTGAAATTTATATGTACTAAATTGGTTGCTCTTTTATAACATTTCTTCTTAAAGAAAAAATGTTATGGAACTCTCACGCCGGTATATTTTTACCTTGGAAGGCAAGTTTAAAATTAATATTACACTATTTGTTAGTAAAATGTGGAGATCATGATTCAAAACAAGTACTTTGTAGTCTAAATTTAATTTTGTTGGGAACAAAATGTCCAAAACTATTGAAAGGAAATAGAGTTTCATGCATCACCTTCTTCTTCTTCTTTTCTTTTTATCCATAGGTTGTTAGTGTATATGCCCTAAAACCAATCATATTGGTGATTGTAATTTTGAATCATGTTATTTTAATGGCAATTCTAATTATTATATTTATATATATTATCTGCGTAATATATTTAATTATAATAATAACCTTAGAATAATTGTATTCTTAAATGTCCCTAGTCATATATCATTGTGGATTAGGTTGCTTTGATATGTTAAGACTAGCATGTGTGAAGACTTATATGGGATATTAAGTTTACACATGAGTACAAGTTAGAGAACTTGTATACTGGACCGACCCATATTAAGAACACTACATGGATCGTTATATGAGTGTCATAAGTGGTTCTTAGTGATCATTATTAATATGGTCCTTTAACCTAAGATCACCAAGGTTCCCTACATGTGAGTTTCATATTTTGATACTATTCTATGTCACTAATGGTTAAGTCAATGCAAAGGTAGATATTGGATATGTCACATATCATGCGGAGGGGTTTGTGTGATCAAGATGGGATTTGTCCCTCCTATATAACAGGAGTAACATCTATGGGCCCCTTGACTAAGTAAAGCTGAGAAAATGCATGGCCATGCTCAGATGAATTGGCATGAGATGTCGATTACATTTGTTTCAGTCAGCTTACTTAGGAGCCAAGAAACCTTAAGATTGGGCTATACGGGAATGACACGGTCCATGTCTCGTGCTCAATCTAGATGTATAGGATAAAAGGACATAAGTGATGATCACGTGTAAAGATTTAGTCAAATCACCGACTTTCTCATTACTTGGGTAACAATGATGTGTTGCTAGACGCCAATCTTTGTTTATGATCATTAATATGATTAATGGTCATTGCCAACGTAATGAGAGCCTGTAGGGTCGCACACTTAGAGCTTAGTGAATTTGGAATTAATGGACCAAATTGTTTGGGCTTAATATTTGGGAATTCATGTTATAATTATAAGGCCCAATAGTAAGCCTATAATTATACATGGAATAAGACCCAAATAAGTTAGGTTTTTCTATGCACCTATTTAAATAGGCTTATTGGGTAATAATAGTATTTATTATTATTCTTCACGCACTCCAAGCAAAAGCATAGAAAAATCCTAGCCACTCTCCTTGACCAAAAATCTCAGAAGAGGCGTAGCTAGCACTACGAGGTGTAAGGAGATCAGTTCCAACCGGTGTGTGTAGCGGACATTCATCGGTGATTCACGGGTTCGTGTGGATACCACAGAGGTGCAGCCACATAAACGTTGTACTGGTGATCTGATTTACTGGTTTCTATTCCGGTTCGTGATTTGGAAGCAGATCGGACTTGGTGTAGCGGTCAGAAGAATTTTGCCGAAAGGTATAAACCCTAATCCCTAATCTATGGCGTTCTAAATTCGCATGGATCCTTGGTGGAAATCGTGCAAAAGTTTTATTCCGCTGTGCATGTATGATGTGCGATTTTCAGCATAGGTAACTTTGGTAAATTTGACTCTTCAAAAGTTTAAGATATATTTTAGAAGATAGTAATTAATTAAAATTATTGAAAGTATTTTGGTAGTATTTTAGTAAGATTTGCTTATCTAATACAATCACAAAATCATATGGCAGCAATCTCTACATTTATATTTTTATGTCAGTATCAAATGAAGCTTAAATTTCTTGTTGAAACTATAGAAAATATTTTATATGAGTGCAATTCACGATTTATAAATAAAATTTTGACAGATGATTGCCAATATTAGTAATTGTGGGTGTGTTAAAAACAATTAGCCCAGTAGATAGAGATAAAATCAAAACTAAATATGCGAGAGAAATGCTATACTCCATGTGAAATGTTATGATGAATCACAATAATCATTTTATAATGCCTTATATTTCCCGTGTTCTATACAATTCAAATATAGTGAAAATTGAAGCTTATTATATATTTACAGGTCATGAGTGACAAAATTTAAACAAATAAGACCGATAAAAGCTTACATCAACAAATAAATATCCACACAAGGTTTTCTTCCACGGAAATCTATTGGTTGGGGGTACTATTTGCAATTTGCAAAGTCCGAAGACTTATTCTACTGATGAAACCGTGCCAATTGGTTGTAAAATATAATTAATTAATTTAAAATATATATTTTTATTTTAAATATTTTAATTATATTAATATAATTAGATCTCAAAATAAATATAAATTAATTTGAATCATATATTTATTTATATTAACATATCAATACATGCTATTTAACATTTTAAATGTCTTTTGATCATAAATTAAATTTCTGTTGGCATAGATTCTTTAAATGTCTCACATTAATGGACCGCAATCTTTCCAAAAACATATATATATATATATATATATATATATATATATATATATATATATATATATATATATGACATTGTTCTTCCGTGATATTTACTCTATTATTTATTTCAACAATTTTTTAAAATTATAAATTAAATTTGCATATTCATATCGTGTGATATTTTTCTTTTTCATTAAAATCACAAAACAGAGAGGAAAAATTAAAAATTTGACAAATTATTAAACTATAATTTTTAAATTTATAATTAATAATTTTTTTGATGTTTTTCACCAATAATTATGATCAGTTACTTTATTCTTTAAAATATACTCTGCATTTCAAAAGATAGAGAACCAGCGTACATGCTTCCTTCAAAATTCAATGGCGTAGGTTTCATAGAACCCTCCGTGGCACCATGACAATAATTTTGGTGGGGCTGCCTTCAATGACCATTACATTATTAGTGATGCCATTTTCTAAGATTTCGTTGTTATTGGTCCTTCCATTTTGGTTGTTATTCATATGGTCAATCACACTGTTTTTTTCCCTCATTTGTAATCAATAAATAATAATATATTAATAATATTATTAATATTTATTTAATAAACAAATATTATTATTAAATATTAAACAAATAATAATTATAATATTATTTATTTATATTAATAATTATTAATATTTTTATATTATTAATAATTAATAATATTAATTATTAATAAAATAATTATTATTATTAAAAATAATGATTAAATAAATAATAATTAATATTATTATGATAATTATTATTAAGATATTAATAATAATTGAAACAATAAAAGTAATAATTAAAATAATATTAATAAGATATTAACAATTAATATCAAATAATTATAAAAATTATAATATTAGTAAATAAAATAAAAATAATAAGATAATAATTATAATAATTATTTTAACAATAATTATAAGTAAATTATCTTTTAATCTAACAATTATTAATAAAATAAATTAAAAATATTTGATTCTCTTTTCTGTTTTAACCAAATAAATTAAATAATAAAAAAACTAATCCTTTCCTTTCTCTTTAATTTTCTCTTTTGATTTCATTCCTTTCCAATTAAATGGCTCCTTATTTCATCTTCTGTTATCGTTGTCCTGAAAATAAAGCACCCTTGGGCCGTAAGATTCAACGGGTCCACCGGAACCACGTATTTCGGCGGATTGGCTTCCATGGTAATTACATGATTGGTAAGAGGAGTTTCCCATATTTCTTCTTATCCAGAAGGTCGTCGCTGGGGTCCATTGTTATTTTATTATAGAAAATTGACTTTTTTTTTGAGGGATGGAAATTCCCGCAGAGACTTTTCTTTATTTTATACAAGGCGTGGACTTTCCTTTCCATAAAAACGAGCTTGTAGACCTGTCTATATGCACGGTATTTATTTTTTTCTATGCTAAATATACAATAAAAGATTATAAAATATTAAATTTTAATTTATTATATTTATTCTACTATTATATATTTGTATTTAAAATTAATAAATTTTGAAAACGTGGTATAAGAATTAAAAAAATGATATATATCAAAATAATTCAATTAAATTAAATCTTCAATTTATTAAAAAAATTTACGATAAAAAATTTTGTGATTTGTTGATACAATTCAATGATAACGGTGTTTAAGTTATAAACACATGAAATGAATAGAAAAAAAAACATAAAAATATGTGATTACATGGATAAAAGAAAGTTATAAAAGAACAAAATATAAATTGATATATTTTTCTAATAAATGATCTTTATACATTGTATAAACAGAAAGATGATCGAACAAAAAAAAATCTCTATTTGACATAACTTCTACTTATACCTATATAGGTTCATAAATGATACATCCAAGAAATCTCTTGGATCTTCCAATACATTGTTTCGCTCATATATTTCAAAAAAAAAATCTCTAAAAACTCTTTCTTGAATTCAAGGGAAATTCTACGGTAATCATATGGGTTTAAAATATATAGGAGTGTGGCAAAATAAGAATCATTGAATGAGATTACTAAAAAAATTCTAAAATTATTAATAATTTTATTCAATGACTCTTATTTTAGTACACTAATATGGGTTTGCAACATGAAAAATTAATGCACAAAATATATCAAAAACTAATTAAATAAGTTTGAATTTAATTTTTAGATTTTTGTTAAAGAATTTATAATTATATGTATTAATTAATAGCATCCAAATTGAATTTATTTTTACAATAAAATTAATTATATATATATATATATATATGTGTGTGTGTGTGTGTGTGTGTGTGTGTGTATTAGCGATAGTAGCACCTAATTGTAAACAATAGTAATTAATATTAAAGAAGAAAAGTATGAAATGAAACAAATAAAAAGAAGAAAATAATGGATGAGTCGCAAAATAATATTAGAATTAAAATAGAATATATAATAATTTAATTTAATTAAATTAAATTCTTAAAATCATTTAAAGTAAAAATAATATAAAATTAAATATATCATGTTATGTATACACTTTTGAGTGCTATTATTATCTAAATTGCAAATAATAAATAGTGGAAATAAAGAAAGAAAAATATACAATAGAGTAAATTAAAAAAATAAGCAATGAAAGAGTTGTAAAGTAATATAAGTATTAAAAATAGAATATATTTAAAAAATCCAACTAAATAATAATTTTAAATTATTTAAAATATTTTTATAATAAAAAATTATATTATGTTATATTCTATTTTTATAATTTAGAGATATTTACATCTAAATTGTAAATAATAGAAGTAAACAAAAAAAAGGAAAAAAATGTAATGAAATAGATAAAAAGTTGTTTAATAAAAAGAAGTAAAACAACAGACAATTTATAAATACTTGGCAAAATTTTAATTAAGATATATTTAATTTAAAATATAATATTCAAAAATTAATATCACAAAACCATTGATAAAATCTAAATAAAAAGGTTTGATTTTAATTTTTAAATATTGTAAATAGAATATATAATTAATTATTTTAATTGATACTCACTACATTTATTTTTAACATATTAAAAATATTTTTGTAATAAATTTAAATATATGGTATCATATATGTACTATTTAGTGATATTAACTTCTAAGTTGTGAAAAATTAAAAAATGGAATGGAGCAAAGAGAAAAAAAAGAGGGGAAAAATGATGAGTCATAGAGTAATATAAGAGTCCAAATTATAAATAATGAAAATGGACATGGAAAAGAAGAAGAAAAATATATAATGGATCAAATAAAACAAAGAGAAACAATTAGTAAATTATAAAGTAAAATAATATTTAAAAATATGTATTTAATTAATTAAATTAAAAAATTAAATTATATGAAATATATTTATAATAAAAATAAAATATATTGTTATATATATATATATATATATATATATATATATATATATATATATGTATATATATATTACTCAATGTTATTGACATATGAGAATTAAATAAGGGGGATGAATAAAAAAAAAAGATAAATATAATGAAATAGATCAAAAAAAGTGAAACAGTGCTTAAACCTTAACAAAATCTTAGTTAATTTAAAATTAATTTAAAATATTAAAGTTAAAAATTGATGTGAAGAAATATTTAAGACATTGAAAGAAATAAATTTAGTTTTAAATTTTAAATATTTTTAAACAATAGAATATATAATTGATAGATTATAAATAATAGTATGATTAAGCATAAACAATATATATAGTGAAATAAATATTAGCATCTAAACTATATATATCCAATGAAGTGGGTAAAAATAGAGCTTGACTTATAAAGTAATAAAACAATAGAGCGAATTAGGAATAAGTAAAGAATACTATTAAATTAAATTTTAACTTATTTAAAATATTTTTATAATTATAGAAAATATGTTGTGTTGTATTTATGCTACTTAATAATATTAGTATGTTAAGTCATTAATAATCAATGATATTGTTACCTAAGTTGTAAATAATAGGAGTATAAAAAATGTAATAAAATAAATAAAAGGAAGTGAAATAACACATGAGTTATAAAGTGTTGGACAAAAATATTAATTAATATATTTAATTTCAAATATAATATTTAAAATTTGATATCAAGATAATATTAAGTAATAAATTAATACCGTGAATAAAGAGAAGAAAAAGTATGCAAGAGCTTAAAAATAAAATATATAATTAAATAATACAATTAAATTGAATTTTAATTCATTAAATTTTTTATAATAATATAAAATATATTATATTATATCTATACTATTTAATAATATTAGGATATTATACTTACACTAATTAGTGATATTATTTTTTAAACTATAAATGATAGAAATGAACATGAAAAAATATGCAATAAAATAAACAAAAGAAATAAAACAATGCATGAGTTATAAAGCGTTGATAAAATCTCAATTAATGTATATTCAATTTAAAATATTATATCTAAAAATTGATATCAAAATAATATTGGCAAAATTTAAACAAATAAGTTTGATCTTAATTTTTGGCTATTTATGTTAATAATATAATATACAATTAATTATTTTCATTAAGACCTTTCATATGAAAATTTTAAATATTTAAATATATTTTTAATAAAATTAAATATTTCATAATATATTTATATTATTTTGTAATATTAATATCTAAATTATAAATAATAATAGATATGAAAAGAGAAAAAAAATCCAATGGAGCAAGTAAAGACAAAAGAAATAATGAGTAAGTTACAAAATAATATATAACTGAAAAATAAAATATATAGTGAAGTAATTAAATTCAACTTTATCTTTTAATTTATTTTAAATATTTTTATAATAAAAATAAAATATATACTTCTTAATGGTTTTCTACTCGTTTAAATTTTAGGTATTTTGACCAAATAATATAATATATAATTAATTATTTTCATTAATACCTTTTATATTAAAATTTTAACATATTTAATATATATATTTATAATAAAATTAAATAAATCATTATACATTTATATTATTTTGTGAGATTAGCATTTAAATTTTAAATAACAGGGGATATGAAAAGAGAAAAACTAAAAAATATATAGTAGACCAAATAAAAATAAAAGAAACAATAAATAAGTTATAAAATAATGTTAAAATAAAAAATTAAACATGCAATCATGTAATTCAATTTAATTTATGTTAACTTATTTTAAATATTTTTGTAGCAAAAATAAAATAAAGTTTCTTAGTGATATTAGTATTTGGGATACAAATAATAACTTTAAACAAAAAAATAGAGAAAAATAGATAAATATGCAATGAAAAAAATAAAAAAAGAGAAAAATAGTATGTGAGTTGTAGAATAACACAAAATATAAAAATAGAAAATATAATTAGGTAATTCAATTAAATTAAAATTTTAATTTATATAAAATATTTTTATTATTTTTATTATAACATAAAATATATCATATTGTATTTATACTATTCATTAATATTAGTATTAGAATGGTAATTAAAATAAATAAAAATAATATATAATATAATATAATGAAGTAATAAATTAAACAAAAAAGAAATTATGTAAAAAGAAACATATTAACTATTATCAGCAACCCAACAATCAGCCCAATTAGGAGTCGTTTGATTTACATGGGAAATAAGTTCCCATAGAAAATTAAATATTTTAGGAAGTAATTTCTTATATGAACTTCTTGAGAAATTTCAAATGTTATTTGATTGACATAAAGTAAGTTACACATCTCAGGATATAAATTCTTATGTTTTGTTTAGTTTAACTTTGAATTTCCTAAGAAATAATAATGAAATAATTACAATACCCTCAATAATAACTTAATATATTTTTAATAAATATTAATTAATTTTAAAAAGGTGGTAATGCTAGACTTTCAATTATTTTCATATGATCTTTCAACAAAAAATAAGAAAATGTGGGTTTGATGAAGTCTACTTGGTTAAAAATATATAAATTGAGTTTAAAATTTTGAATGATTATAATTTTGTGCTCGGTTGTCCGTTTAAGTAAATTTTTTTTTATTTCATATAACTTTTCGAGATCTACATGCTGGCAAATGCCAAAGGCGTTTTGCCCACTCTAATTTAGCAAAAAAAGTCTTTTTAAATAATTTTTTAAATTTTTCTTTATTTTCTTATTTTTTTTAACTTTGATCTTATTTTTATTAATTCAAATTTATTTAAATCTTGTATTAAACTTTTGCTCCTTAACTCTTTTGATGTCTAGTAGTAGTGTTATAATAATTTTCTTAACAAATAAAATTACTAAAGAATAATTTATTACTATTTGAAGACTAAACAGTAACATGTTACTATTTTAATATAAAATAGTAATACTAATTAAAATTTTCAAATAAATAGATAAATCATGTTTAATTAACAATTAAACTGTTAAATAATAACATGTTACTGTCTGTTTTCTAAACAATAATATGTTACTGTTTTGTTCAAGAATAGTAACACAAACAAAACCCTCAAATAAATGGATAAATCATGTCTAATTAACAACCAAACTGTCAAATAATAGCATGTTACTATTTATTTTATAAACAGTAATATGTTACTGTTTCCTTTTAAGCTTAATTAACAATTAAACTGTTAAAGAAGAGAATGTTACTGTTTCGTTCCAAAATAGTAACACTAACTAAAAATCTCAAATAAATGGATAAATTAAATATAATTAACAATCAAATTATCAAATAATAGTATGTTACTATATGTTCTTTACACAGTAACATATTATTGTTTCGTTTTAAGCATAATTAATAATCAAACTACCAAAGAAAGGGATGTTACTGTTTTATTCCAAAACAGTAACACTAACTAAAAATCTGAAATAAATGGATAAATTAAGTTTAATTAATAATCAAATTACCAAATAATAACATGTTACTGTTTATTCTCTAGACAGTAACATGTTACTGTCTCATTCTAAAATAGTAATATCAATTGAAAATCTCAAATAAATAGATAAATTAAGTCTAATTAACAACTAAATTGTCAAATAATAGTATGTTACTATTTTTTTCTAGACAGTAACATGTTATTATTTCATTCCAGAACAGTAATATCAATTGAAAATCCTAAATAAATGGATAAATTAAGTCTAATTAATAATCAAATTGTTAAATAATAGTATGTTACTATTTATTCTCTAGACAGTAACATGTTACTATTTCATTTCAAAACAGTAACATTAATTGAAAATCCTAAATAAATAGATAAATTAAGTTTAATTAATAACCAAATTGTCAAATAATAGTATGTTATTATTTTTTCTCTAAACAGTAACATGTTATTGTTTCATTCCAAAATAGTAATATCAATTGAAAATCCTAAATAAATGGATAAATCAAGTCTAATTAACAACTAAATTATCAAATAATAGTATGTTACTGTTTATTCTCTAGACAGTAACATGTTACTGATTCATTTCAAAATAGTAACATTAATTGAAAATCCTAAATAAATAGATAAATTAAGTTTAATTAATAACCAAATTCTCAAATAATAGTATGTTGTTATTTTTCTCTAGATAGTAACATGTTATTATTTCGTTTCAAAACAATAATATCAATTAAAAATCCTAAATAAATAGATAATAACATATTACTATTTGTTCTCTAGACAGTAACATGTTATTATTTTATTCTAAAATAGTAACATCAATTGAAAATCCTAAATAAATGGATAAATTAAGTCTAATTAACAACTAAATTATCAAATAAGAATATGTTACTATTTTTTCTCTAGACAGTAACATGTTACTGTTTCATTCTAAAATAGTAACATCAATTAAAAATTTTAAATAAACAGATAAATCAAGTCTAATTAACAAACAAATTATCAAATAATAGTATGTTACTATTTTTCTTTAGACAGTAACATATTACTATTTCGTTCCAAAACAGTAACATCAATTAAAAATCTCAAATAAATAGATAAATCAAGTCTAACTAGTAATCAAATTGCTAAATAATAGCATGTTACTATTTTTTTTCTAGACAGTAATATGTTACTGTTTCGTTCCAAATAATAACATCAATTGAAAATCTCAAAAATGGATAAATCAAGTCTAATTAAAAATTAATTTATCAAATAATAACATGTTACTGTTTGTTCTCTAGACAGTAACATGTTATGGTTTCTTCCAAAATAGTAATATCAACTGAATACCCTAAATAAATGAATAAATCAAGTCTAATTAAAAATTAAATTATCAAATAATAGCATATTACTATTTATTCTCTAGACAGTAACTAATTAAGAAAATTCTAATTCTAATTGATATGTATGTATATATATATTTAATTTGAATTATAGTGCTTGAAAATTGATATTAAAAATATTAATAAAATTTAAAAATTTAATTTTAATATTAAAATAATTTCAATCAACAAATAGAATATATAATTATATAATGTAATTAATATAATACATATTAAAATTTTAATTTATTCAAAATATTTATATAATTAAATTAAATATATCATATTATATTTATATTATTTAATAATTAGAATCTAACTTTTAAATAATAGTAATAGATAAAATAAAAAAGAAGTAAAAGAAAATTATGCAATAAAATAAATAAATAAATAAAAGAATGAATGGGTTATAAAATAACGTAGGAATTAAATAAAAGTATGTTATTAACTAATTTATTTAAATTAAATATTTAAATTTTTTTTGTAAAATAATAATAATAAAATATGTCATGTAATATATATATATATATATTTAAATTAATAAGCAAACTGTAAAATAATAGCAACACCAATTAAAATGGCATTCACGAAATAAAACTTGATAATTAATTAAAAGAGTAAAATTGGTATTAATTAATTTTAGTAAGGATATTTTTATTTATGAATTAGTTAAAAATATAGGAAATAGAACTTGCCTAAGGGGAGTGGGTAAGTGATTTCCTGTGTTTTATAGGAAATACAAGTTTTTGAAAAAAATCATTTTCTCCCATTTGTGCAACCAAACAATTCTATGATAATCTATATCCTGAAAAATATAATTTTTTATATTTTTGTTGTAAATTAAATGACTCCTAGAAGAAGTATTGCAGGAAATAGTGCAGCCCGTGATACACAGATAGACAGGAAAATGAAAATATAACTGCCTAAGAAGCTGACGCATAGTAAGAAAGAAATAATAAAAAATGGAGAAGTAAAACCCTATTTTCTCCGTATCGAAGGGGATACTACTCCTAGAAAAACAAATACAGTTTTTACTTTTCGTAAAAATATTACTATTATAATAAAATTTGAAATCAACAACAATACAGAGTTTCTTTTGTTTTCTATTCAAAAGATTGTAAAACACGGAAGATCATACAAATCAATCATCAAAGGAAAGAAAATGAAATAAAGCTATTTTAAATTTCTATATTTAAATTTTCTTGAATTTTATAAATATTTTATTCAAACAAAATATTAAGTATCCAACTTATATGATATGAAATGAGTTGGGTTTAATGGCATGATATAAAATTAGTATAATTTGTCTAATCTAAAATTGAAATTGAGATTAAGATTAGAACTTATTAATCCAACCTATTAAGGAGTTATGATTATTAATATTAACCTATCAAATTATGGGATTAGGCCATTACTTTAGTTGTATTGGGTTAATGAGTTAACTTATTGGGTTAGTCTATCAATATGATAATATATAATTGATAATAATTAATTAATATGCACTTGTATATATATTTAAATTATATATAAATAATATTAAATAAATTTTAATATTTAAAATAATAAATTTATATATTTAATATTATCCCTTATCAATGTATTATACAAGTTTCTTAAAATAAATAATTACATTAAAATGTAAAAACTTAATATAAATTATGTGTGAAAATTGTTATCATAAATCCTAAAAATTAGTAAATAATAATTGCACAAAGTAATTAGTATAACAAAATATACATAAAATAATTACTATAACTAAGTAACTATATTAATTAGAATAATAAATTATTAATATTATAATAAATGTTCAATAAGATATTTTGTGTCATGAATCCAATCTATTCATGACTAATGTAAAACCTACAACCTGATTTCCACTAGTCTAATCTAATTATTTAACTTAAAACTTGATTAATTAGCTAAAGTGTGTAATAAGGGGGAAAAAGACATTGAGATGGAAATGCATTTCATTCATTATCAACAATAAAGTTCACAGATGATGAGAAAGTTAAATTTACTTGTATCTTTCTTAATACAAGGATAGGTTAATCTAATTTATAAGAAAATTTATTTCATAATCCTTCTACCCATAACATATATAAAATAAGGCCCAAATTAATCTAATTACAAATATTCAGTGCTACCAAAATCAAATTGAAAAGCATGTTAATAAGCCTAACTCTGATGAGGTGGTAGTGAAGGCTCAACCAATATACCTATAAAATAAATCACAAAAAAGTATGTTTAAAACTTAGTAAGTAAATACTCCAATAAAAAGAAATGCAATAATCAATAACTTTATTTAGTAAATCATCCTCTTGTAAAACTTAATATATAAGGCATTCACAATTATCAATTCATATTTAAATAGCTATAAGAGGCTTAATCATAACCATATTAATACTACAACATCACAGTGGAAAAGTCAATGACAAATTTAAGTTCAATTTCATAACAAATTGTACAATAATTAATATTAAAACATATATATCTACCTTGTGACTCCTGAGTCACCCTTATACTATTCACAAACTCATTTTGATGCCTTCTAGATCAATTTTATATCCTTCACAAACATATCATTAGGAATTAGTTATTCAATGTTTAAATCATCTCTCCTATCATGTCACAAAGCACAGCTTTCATTTCTCATATCATGGCATTAGCCATATTATTCCCACCAGTTCAATAACACCATGTCTCAATGCATGTTTATACAACACATTCCATTATATAAACATCATTCCAAGTTTGTTCACATCAAGTATTATATGATACAATACCTCAATTTCTTATTTGATGGTCATTAATACATGTATTTAACTCATAAACATCATAAACCATGGTATCTTAATATTTAGGAGTCATACATCCCACATTGGATCCTTAGAAATGACAACAACAAGGCAGATTAAGTGTACTTAACTATGTATTTGATTATAAGAGCCTCAAAAGCAATTATAGAATCCATAGTCAACTATTAGGGTTTAAGAAAAAGTCTGGGGCTTAATAGTTGACTACTAAAACTCTAGAAAGCATCCTAGAAGTCCATAGTGAACTATTAACATCTAGAAAGTAGCTCATCACCATATAGATAACCATGTAGATTATATCCTTCCAAAATGCATTTTTCTAGGGCATAGTCAACTATCACTTGGAATTTTGCCAAACATTCAAATTTTTCACTATCCAACCACCGAAAACTTTCCATTAATGCATACAATGCTAATTAAATGTTAAATACTCATAAATGCAATCTAACATCAATTTATTAAAGCAATTATCATTATCTAGTCAAACTAATATCATTAATCAACATATTAATAAGGCATTAATCCATATGTCCACAAAACTTAAATCATGTAATTTAAGTTTAGATTCTTGGAATCTAATAAGAAGAGGAGGAGTATCTACCCATCTCATATGGAACAGGATACTAGGAAGTTAGTTTTAATGTCTCTTAACCCTAATTACACCAAAAATCAAGGATTCCTTTAGTTAGGATTCTAAATGTTCATTGAAACCAAAATAATTCATTTTTTCCCATAGATGTAATCAAACAAAGATGAGGTTCTTACCTTGATTAGATGGATAAATTAAAGATAACTGAGCCTTCTCTTGCCAAATTTAAAGAAAGGAAAAAGTAGGGTTAGAGATAATGAGAGCAAAAGGAGAGTTATAGGAAGAGTTTGGAAAATTTTTACGCAATGAAGATGAATAGAATCAAAGTCAAGGTGATATAAAAATACATCATAACTCAATAAGTCTATAAACTCACAAGTAATTATTTTAAAATTCTATGAATTTTAAGAAAGTCACTTATTGAAACACGCACACATATTTTTATATACTGCCACACTCACAACAGCCAAATATTTTCACATTTACAATAAAATTATCTTAGGAATCATTTAAATTAATTTTAAAGTGAATCCTTTAGTAGATTAATACAATTTTATTACCATCGAAAAAATATTGAATTCTTGAACTTTTATTGTAAGATAGAATTGATAAACTTATTCAGAATTTGATTAAATAAGGAAAATTTTTAATAGTGCAATTATTTAAAAGAAATACTTCAAAGTTTTTAAAATATCAAAACTTAAATAAATAAATAAATTTAAATATTAGCTAGGGTAGTACAATATTATACTAATCAAACTTGGTAAAAAAAATAGCTTGATCTAAAATTAGTCTAGTTTAAAATTTTTATTCATTAAATTAGTTTGATAGAATTGAATGAGTTCCTTTTAATAGGTCTAAACTGAAATTTAGACTTTAAAATCTAAACCTTACTTTTCATTTTTTTTTGGTTATCATCACATGATCTCGGAAAGAAGCGAAAATTTACATGTTGCCGAGCTTGATTTCATTTTCTTTTCTCTCACTTTTATTTCTTCCTAAAACTTGAAACTCTAAAATGAAGGCATCCACAAGTAGAGTTTTGAAATATCCTTGTTTCTGGTGTAACTCTTTATTTTCAGTTTAAACCTCGCAACAAGAATGTTCATGCTCTTTAGAGTGTAAATTGGTGAATAAACTGAATAAACTTAATGTAACGAGGGCATAACTTATAAAATGAGACAAAATTATTTTTGGAAAATTATAGGGTAAGATTGATGGCCTTAGAGAAAAATTAGGTGACACAAAATAGATCTGATGCCAATAACCTGGTTAAAGAAAGACAGATTAGGGAGTAGCTTTAAATTTGATTCATTTAAGTAATAATTCACACTTGTCAAAACACATAATTTTTTGAATAAAAAATTATTACTTTATTTAATTTTTGAGTAAAAATTATTACTTTATTTCATTTTAAATAATTTTTGACTTAATTGTAAAACATTTTTTATGGGAAAATAAACTCAAAGATCTTTTTATGTACAAGTAATCTGCTTAAAATAATCAATATATAAAATAGTTATAAGTTTTATAATTTGAATTTTAAAATCAAATTTTTTACAATCCAACATTTCTTATCTTTACTCATTGCTTTAATCATATCTCAAAAATTGCAAATGATATGGGTATTAAACAATTCTATTTGAAAATAAACTCAAATATCTTTCTAATAATAAGTCATTTGCTTAAAATAGACTTTAAATGAAGAAATTATGAACTTTTAAAATTAAGTATATAATTTTGTTTTCAAGAAGTGCTTCATGAAACGCTTCCCCTTACCAAAAAGTTATTGGATGGCCTCAATCACTTTCTATTTGTTCTGATGCACAAATAACAACTAGTTTTTAGTCCTAAATGTTCCAAATGGCTATAATACCCTATGGACTTTTTAAATAAGTTAACAAATATCAAATACAATATATAGAAAGCCTGAACTTTATTTTTTGACATCATTTTACTTTTTCTTTTATCTAAATCATAATATGAGCTCTTCTTTGTAAAATTCTTCAATTTTAAGAGTTTTATTTATATCATCCACTCTATAAGAGAGGTTATATAAATTCTTCTTCATTTTAAATCAATTCATAATTGTAAAGTGTGATGTATTCCTTAAAAAATCTTAGAGAGGATGAGGTATCTCTTGTAAAGAGAAAATTTGTTCAAGAAAGAGCAAAAGGATTATAAGATTTCTTCAAGTGCTAATTGAAATTTGAAGGAATAATGGATTGAAACACAAGTTTGGAGAGTATGGAAAGTGAATGTTCCACTTAGAGAGGACCTTTAAGGAAAAATTATTAGAAATTCTTGTATGTAATCTTTTTACGCTTTCTCATTTTACATTTAATTACATGCTCTATTTTTGTTAATGATAATTGTTAAATGTATTGTGTTATAATTCTTATCTTGTTGTTTTAATGATTAAATGATTAAAAGAGATATCTATTTATGGATGTGCTTCTTGATTTTTTATCTATGCATAGTTGAATAAATTATTTTGTACAAGTACATTAAATTATTTTATGTTGTGTGCATATTTCTTTATTAAATTATCTTAAATTTGTTTCTTGACAATTTGTTTATGCATGATTAAATAAGTTGATTTATACTAATTTTTAAATTATTAGATTTTCAATGAAAAATTTAAAAATACTTAATTGATCCCCTTTTCGATGTAAGGTGCCATAGCCTACACTTTTTCTTTACAAAGATAATGCTGTCAACACAATCGATGGTGTAAGACATTCTTTTTATTTAATGCTGCTAGATTATACGAAGTATGATAAAGCAAAGCTTTTGGGCCGAAAAATATTCCTTTTATACGAATCAAATGAGAAGAGCATTTGTCCAATTAAGGGCAAAATACAATTAAACTCTAAAATCTAAACTTCAAAATCTTAGATTTTTTAAAGTTTTAAAACTTATAAATAACTTTTTGAAATTTTTTTTAAAAATAAAAAATAATAAAATTTCAATTAAAAGAAATAAAAGATAAAATTGTGTTACTTATAACTTTTCTTAACTATTTTCTTAGTGTAGTAAAATCAAAACAAGTAATAAAAAAATAAAAGAAATACATAATTTTGCCTTCCCAAATATAATTTAATTGAGTTTTAATAATAATTTAATCAAAATTTTTATTTTCAATTATATCTAAACACATCATAAAATTAATTATAATGTTAATAATCTATTTTAAAAGAATCTTAATTCAAAAACTAGCTGAATTCATATTAAAAACAGTTAAAAATAATTATGAGTAACTTACAAGCCTTCAATCTCTTTTTTAAATTGAATTGCCAATATTTTTTTTTTTTGAAAATTTTATGGAGTTATATGTAGGTTTTGAAATATTAAAGGGATTATGCGTCATTGAAGTAAACAGTTAATAAGTTCAAATTCTTTCCTCGCCTATGTTTTAAAGAAAAATTCTTTAAACATAAAAAAAAATAATTTGGTGATTCATAAATTATACTAATGTTTTATGCAAATTTTTCTGAGATCTCAAATAATTGAATTTTGGAGTCAACATTATTCGTTAATTAGAAGAGGTGGGAGCTAGTTTTGTATATTATAATACAAATTTAATTTTCAATAAAACAGGAGGTAGGATATATATATATATATATATATATATATATATATATATATATATATATATATATATATATATATATATATATATTTGTTAGGGTTTTGCTGTTTCTCCCGAAATATTTTATTCCAAATTTGTTCCGGATTACACATGGCATTTATTGAACAATCAAGAAAAGATTTAAAATTCAAGCTACTGCATAAAATACAAGTTGAACTTCTAAGGATTGCTCCTAATCCACACATGATATTTTCGGCACCAATTCGGAACGATTATTTCGAAAGGTTTGGTATTATCCTATTTGTTAATTTCACCTCTTTAAAATGTTGCCTTTGAATTAAAATATCTAATATTTTTTCTTAGAATGATTAGTTCACCGTTCATTAATTTGAAATACATTTTGAGAGTAAAAATAGGTAACTTTCAAGGAGATGATTCTTTTATGTCCAGTCTGGTATGGATGCTCAAACTGGGTTACAAATTAGAGGGAGTCATTTGACATAAAAGGACAAGTCGGCAAAGGTTCGAAGACTAAAAAAAAAAAAAAGTTATATTGTTTGTCTTCAACTAGGGAAATTTATAGCAAAGAAAAAAAAATTAGAGAAATTTAGGGTTTGTTTGTTTTCTATTTTTAAAAATAATTTTTAATTTTTTTATTTTTAAAAATAGAAGAATTCGTTCGGCAATTTATTTTTAAAAATTATTATCTAAATGTGTAATTTAAAAATAAGAAAATAAAAATAATTTTTAATTATTTTTTAAATTTATTTTCTTGCTCTCAATGCCAGTTTTGTAATTAAATAAAATATTTTCTTATTTACAATATTAATCATTTTAGTGTTATATTAGTATTAAAAACTCTAACACTATTTTCATATAAATATTGATAAATATATTACTTTTTCAACTTCACAATCTATTTTATTCAGAAATAATTAATTTTCTATCAAAAATAAAATATTTTCTCCTGTTCCATTGAAAGTGCCAAAACAAATTAATTATTATTATTATTTTTGCAAAAATATGTATATGATTAATATTGGTTGATATGGACTTAATTTGCTTTTTTTTTTAATTTAATTACAAGTCTTGATTTTATCTCTTTCTTCAATTCACACGGGTTATAATCACGAGTCTTAGTTCACATTTTCCATCAACGGGAAACGGGAAGTTTCATTGAACCCACCGTGGCTGCTATTTTTGTGGACTGCCTTCCGTTCCACGACATCCTCGGATTTTCATTTTATCCGAAAGCTCTTTGTTAATTTGTATTTTCCAAACGGTGGTGTAGACTTTACTTTTCATTATTTAGTCATCATCACATAAATGCTCCCGGAAATTAAGCGGGAAATTTCATGCACTTCTTTCACTTCTCTCCAACTTATTTTTGGGGCCAAAACTTTGAATTTCTTGGTCCAAAATAGTACCCCCCACGCGGAGATATAAACTTCCCCCGTGGTTAATGGTTTAAGATTGGAGTGATAATTGTTTATATAAAATAATAATTCTATATGAATATAAAATTTTTGTATAGCTTTAGGTTACAAATAAATTAATCCATTTAATATGAATATTAAGTAGATCAAATTAGAATTATAAATGAATTAATACACAAACTTATAATTTATATTAAAATTTAAAAATGCTACTTAAAAAATATTAATATTAAATTATAAATAATAATATAATAAAATATAAAATTTATATTTTAATAAAATGATAATAAAAATTTTAAAAATATTTTTATAAAAATAATAGGTAGTTAAATTTAATAAATTATTTTATAATATAAAATTTTTAATTAAAATTATTAAATGTATTTGATAGATTCACTTATCTTGATATGTTTAATAGATAAATTGACTTCACACAATATGATTATTATTTGAATTGAATTTGGATTAAGTTTATTCAAATTATTAGTCTTTAATTTTTAACACGACATGAATCTCACATGTATATACAAATTACTATCCCCATTCAAGATAGATACCCCCATCTGCTACGAGTGGCAATTCACACCAGCATGAATAATAATCACAAGTCTTGGTTCACATTTTCCGTCAACGAAGGAAGGAAGTTTCATTGAACCCATTTGTAATTTGTGACTGCTACTTTTGTGAACTGCATTCCATTCCACTCCTCGGATTTTCATGTTATGTGAAATAAGCTCTTTGCTAATTTGAATTTTCCAAACCGTAGTGTAGACTTCGCTTTTCATTATTTAGTCATCATCACATGGATGTCTTTGGAAATTAAGTGGGAACTTCCCTCCGTCGCACGTATTTTTGGGCCAAAACTTAAATTTCTTGGACCAAAATAGTACTCTACACGGAGATATAGACTTCCCTCGGGGTTAATTGTTCAAGACAGATACCACCGCCGGCTATAAATTGATGGACTTTATAAAAATTGGAATATGCTATTTGTGCTCCCCTTTTAAAGAATAAATATTTATTTTCTTTTAAGAGGCAGTAGAATCTATAAATTTGTAAATTCTACAATCTATATATAAAAAAAAGTAAGTATAGAGTAAATATAAGAAAGAGCATTACCTTTAAAAACAAGTTCGAATTCTTTCCTCGTCTATGTTTTAAGAAAAAAATTCTTTAAACATAAAAAAATAATTTTGTGATTCAATAAATTGTTCTGATATTTTATATTATTTTTTTCGAGATCTCAAATAATTGAATTTTGGAGTCATTGTTATTCTTTAATTAGAAAAGGTGGAAGCTAGTTTGTATAGTATAACCCAATTTTAATTTTCAATAAAGCGGAAGGTAGGAAGGTAGGATATATATATATATTTGTTAATCTCATCTCTTTAAAATGTTGCCTTTAAATTGAAATATCCAATATTTTTTTTAAGGGCGATTGGTTCACCGTTCATTAATTTGAAATATATTTTGAGAGTAAAAATAGTTAACTTTCAAAGGGATGATTCTTTTAACCCATTCTGGTATGGATGTTCAAACTAAGTTACAAATTAGAGAGAGTCACTTGACATAAAGAGACAAGTCAGCAAAGGTTCAAAGGCTAAAAGGAAAGTTATGTTGCTAAATGTTTGCCTTCAACGACGGAAATTTAACTTTTGATCCGATTAAATAATTGACTGGCTTTTGTTTGCAGCTTACAAAAGCCCATTTAGACGGACAAAGATGAAGTTATGTTGTTCGTCTTCAACAAGGAAAATTTAACTTTTGATCGATTAAATAATTGATTGGGCTTTTGTTTGCAACTCATAAAAGCCCATTTAGACGGAGAAGAATAAAACTATAGAAACCCAATAATATCGGACTTACCCATCATTTGGTTGAAAGAGAAAGAAGGAAAGACATTCGAAAGAAAGCACAATAGAGGGAAAATATTTTCTTTCTTTATATTCAATTGGAAAAAAATAAAGAAGAAATAAAATAAAAAGAAATCCCTTGTTTGGTTAAATAGAAGTGAGAAGAAAAACAGTTAATAGAGGAAAATAATAATAATACCCTTAATTCATTTTTAAACTTAATCAAATCAAAATTTGAAGTTGTTTGGTTCATATATCAGCTTATAAACCTTGTATGATAGAAATTTGAATTTTCCAAACCCAGGTGTGAACTTTGAGTTTATACCATACTTCTCATTATTTGGTCACATCTCATGCTCTTGGAAATTAAGTGAGAAGTTGCATGCGCACGAGCTTGATTTCTTTTGTTCCCTTTGTATTGCGTAACTGAGATATGGACTAGCTTCTGTCACTAGATACGCAATTCTCTAACATAACATCGTGGCAGTTTTTGTGAGTAACTCGGGGCATTTGTCATTAATTATGGAGTTTAGACTCTAGAATGTTATGGCTAACATCGTGATTTACTCGCTGGATTTGTCATTAAAAAATAGAAACGGTGAAATGGAATAGAAAGAGTTTATTTAATAAGTATTAGAGGATGAGAATATCTATATTTTAGAAAATAATTATTTTATTAGATAATAGAATCTTCATTTTATAATAAAAATGATAGAATGACTATTTCTTTATTTGTGAAATAATTTTTTTATATTCGTATTTTTCAAATATTTCAACATTATCCTTTATTAATAAATAAAAAAATCTACTTTTAAATACTATATAATTAAAATATTTTAGTACTTATGTTTCTTATGCAAAAAATATTTAATAAAAAAAATTTTCAAATTAAATTTTTATATTTTTACTATAGAAAATTATTTGTTAATTATAATATTGATAACTATGATTTTTTATGTTTAATTATAAAAAAGCTATAAATGAATGAAAAATGACAATACAATTTTTCATATAAATATAATTTCAATTTTATATTTTCTCTTTATTTTTAAGTGTATTATTATCATTTATATTTTTAATTATTTAACTTCTATAATATTATATTTATTGTACCAAATATGAATATAAAATAGAATCACCAATTATAATAATTATGGAAATATTATTTCATTCCATTCCATCATATTAAATGCAACTTTTTTTTTTTTACATTCCCGTAAATATAATTAGGTAATTCAAATTATTTAATCAGTTGAAGCTTTATTTACCCTTTTTTTAAGAGATAAGCCAAAAAAAATGAAATTAAATTTCCTGGTGAGCAAACAAAGGACTATTCTAAAACACTTGAAACCGTTGAAGCTGGCATATATCGAAATGTTAAATTAACAATGTGGATTGTTCATCTAATATAACCGAACTCCATCATTAATCGTCCAAAATTTGCAGTTTATTTTGTACCGTTTTGGCTCATTTAGAACAGAGGAAAAGTTCATAAGAATATGCGGAAAATTATAGAAAGCCAACGAGATAGTTTATTCAAGTCCCTGAACTACAACAAAAATCTATAGATTCAACTATATTCTCATTAAGGAAATTGAGCCAAAAATACTCCGGCACATGTACATATTGAATTAAATTTCTGGCATCATCAAGCCGAATTCTTTCATAAAGGATCGGTCGCAATCTCGCTCATATATCTAATAGAAGTGGAATCAATGGAGTCATCTGATTCCATTTGGCCTGATGATTTTATTTCACAGTCCTTTGCAACTGTTTCATAGGGACACAGGGAATGTTTTGGGGGCATTTGAAGGCTTTTAACTTCTCATTTTCACTACCTTACACATTGAAGGCCGATCACGGGATTTCAATTATATATACCAAAGTACAACTATGAATACCATTTTTTGTCAAATTCTTTTCCTCCTCTGTCACATCTTTCATTTTTATCATTAAAGTGATCATAAATCCAAAAGGAAAAGTGAAACTGATTTGAATATTTTACGTGTAGATTCAATTCCATTTTTCTACCACCCATTTTCATTAAAAGCATTCTAAAACTATAAACATCGACCTTTTACAAGACTCTTTCAATATTTTAACATTTTAATTATTGCCAATATATAAATATATTTTAATAAAATAGAATTTAGAAATTAATAATATTATTTGAAATTATAAGTATAATTATACATTAGATTAAAAAAATTCAGTGAAAATATATATCTACAATGAAATATATATGTAATTCCGATGCTATTTTTAAAAAAGATAAACTTTTAAATGATAATTATGTTACAAAAAATTCATTCGGAAACACAGTGTGCTGCATACACTAGAGTTTGAACGGGTCTTTCATGTCTTTCTCTATTTCACAGTGCCGTGAGCTATAATCACACGTTCTCTTAAAGCACTTTGCTAATTTGAATTTTCCAAACGGTGGTGTAGACTTTACTTTTCATTATCTAGTTATCATCAGATTCATCACATAGATGCTCTCGGAAATTAAGTGGGAAGTTTCATGCACTTCTTTCACTTCCCTCCCATGCACGTATTTTTTGGGCCTAAACCAATAGTTTTTTTTGGACCAAAATAGTACTCTACAGCCACCCCTTGCTGCAAGCTACATGTATTTAGATATATTTTTATTTTTATATTTTTTAAAATTATTTTTAAAAATTATTTTAAAGTATTTTTTTATTTTTAAAAATTATTTTTAAATTGAAAGAAAAATAAAATTAGATAGCAATTGACATTGTAAAGAAAAAATATTTTATTTAATTAAAAAATTGATAAGCAGAATAAAAAAATAAATTTTAAAATAATTAAAAATTATTTTTATTTTTTATTTTTAAGTTACATATTTAAAAATGAATTTTAAAAATAAGTTGACAAATAGAATTTTTTATTTTAAAAAAAAAAAGAAAACAGACCTTTATTTGCCCCCTCGACTCCTCCAATGCCATCCCATCCCCCTCCCATAAAGGTTAATGCAGACTTAAAAAACCAAAAAATTGTTCAAGATCAATGTACTTTTATAACACATTTAGTTGGATTAAATAGAATAAGAATAGGAATGAAAAGGAAAATGAGAATGGAATTATTTTATAATTATGTTTGGTATGATAAAAAATGAAATGTACATCTCATTTCATTTATATATTTGGTGCAATAAAATTTTCATAGAATGAAATGGATAAAAATTATTAATGATAATAATACTCTTAAATTAAAAATAAAAAAAGTGCAAAAGCTAGTATATTTTATATAAAAATAATATTTTATTATATATTTATAATTTTTATGTTTAAATATTAATAATTTATGTTACATTAATTTTTATATATTAAATTATTAAAATAAATTTAATTTAAAATTATATTATATTCAATTAAAAATATTAATAGATATATTATATTTACTTATACAATAATTATAACATTGATAAAAAAAATTATAAATTATTAAAAAAATATAGATGGGTTGATGTTTATTTTATATTGATTAATACTGTACACTGTTAAAAATTAAATATAATATATTTGATAAGAAATTTGAAACGTGTTTTCAATTTGAAATATTTTAATACTTATAATAAAAATATTAAAAAATCTTGAAAAATATATGAGATTTCAACTCTATCATCATGTAAAAAATGATAATTTTGAAAATTTAATAAAAATAATATTGTCAAAAGTCCATTTCAGGAATAAGGGAATAAACTATACCATCACTTTTGTTATTAAATGGATATTCCATCATTTGATATAATGGCCATTCTATAGAAAATGATAATTTCTATTTCATAATGCCTACTAAACAAATTTTTGAGTTATTTCCTTTTTCATTTTCATTCTTTCCTATTTTATTCCATCCAACCAAGTGCAATCTTAAAAATAGGAATATGCGGCTTGCACTGCTCCTCTAAGAAGTAAGCATTCACTTCTTTTTAGTAGATAATAAAATTTGCAAAACTATAAATTTGACAATTTATAATAAACTTTATTGAATTTTTCGCGTTGACATGGAACTAAAAATTTCTTCATAACAAATTGGATCATGACATATGACACACCCCAAAATTAAGAAGAAAGTTCCATGCAAGAAAAGGTTCAGGAAATTTTGAGGCTGTGCTCAAAGCTTGTGAATATTTTTAAGAATCTAGTATGTAGCAAATTGTAAGTCAATTAGAAAATTATTCGAAAAATTAGAGTGTTAAAGGTATATGTTTCACACTGTAAATATGATTCCACCATAAATTTTAGAAAATAAAATGTATTATCATAATTGTTTTAAAAGAATAAATAATTATAAATTTAAAAATTATATTTTCAATGACTTATTATTTATCAAAGTTTAAGTCTTTGATTTTCCTATTAATAGTTATAATTATTCACTCTATCTTTTAAAGTAAGAAAAAACTTCAAGTATTATATTAGTATTAAAAACTTCAGTGCTATTTAATATAAATATTGTCAAATGCATTATTTTTTTAATTTAGCAATTTAATTTTCTCAAAAACAATTGATTTTCTATTAAAAATAGATGATTTTCTATCAAATTATATTGATAAATTAAGAAAATAATACAATTAATAATATTTGTATGAAAATAATATTAAATTTTTAATATTAATATAGTAGTAATATTTTCTCCTAAAGTGGATAATATAACGAATAAATTAATAATTTCCTTTTCTTATAATTGCAGGAATGGTAAATCATTCAACGCTTTTTGATCTTATAAGGGGAAAAGGCTAAAAGGGGATAGGGGGAGATTAAGGGGTGAGGTCTGGAGGGGGAATTGAACTCCCTCTTTGTCCCACTTGATCTTAAGGTTACAAGATTGTGCCATTAAGGTTACAAGATTGTGCCATTCATGTAGGCCCTCAATGACAGTAAATCATTCAACATATAAGATACTAAATTCGAATTTAGTACACCATAATCAAAAGTTAAAAAAAATCCTAAATAAATATTAGATCCATTACTCCATTGAAAATGCCGAAACAACTTAATTATCTTTTTGTTGCCAAAATATGTAGATGATTAATATTAGTTGATATAGACTTAATTTTTTCAATTTAATTAAAAGTCTTGTTTTATTTCTTTCTTCGAGTCACATTATCGTGAGCTATAATCACAAGTCTTGGTTCACATTTTTGTAAGAATTTTTAGTATATAACAAAATTTTCATATCAAATCTAAAATCACAAATTTTGGTGAGCTAAAATTAAAAGAGAAATTAGGATTATGTATCTCTTAATTTACTTCAATAATCTTCTAAAGAAATTATAAGTATACAACTGGTTGTTGAAAAATTTAGGTTTTCTCCTCTTTCATATTTGGCAGCACATGATAACTCCAATGAAACAAGTTATCAATAGCATTGTATGTGGAGAGAGGATCTAGTCTCATTAGACTCATCACATTTTTAATAAAATAGTATATCTAAGAAATAAATTAAAACATTTGGATCACTTAATAAAAATTTGGGTTACAAAATTGAGCTCCATACATTAATTTGATTTTATAAAAAATAAGAAAATTTAATTATTAGTAGCCCAAAATAATAAAAAATTTTACATTTTTTCACTTGGATAACATTAATTAGGTTTTATTAATTTTGAAAATGATATAAAGAAAATGACTTTAAGATCAATAATAACTTTAATGACTACAAAACATTATAACTCAATAAATTTACCTTATAATATGATTGGGTCTAATAAAACATTAAACTTGGAACTATGGACGATGGTATATTATATAATAATATAGTGCATCCATGATTATATAAGTCAATTACTTTATTGATATGATCACAAAAATGTAAATATATAGTTACACTTATGATATGATTAAGTGATCCTCTCATATTATTATGTAAAGGCCCTTATTGTGATATTTCTCACGAAAATCACCATATCTTTTCTAAAAATATTATCTAAGTTTGTAACAAAATAATTTGACATTTGTAGAAGAGATAATTAAAATTAAATTTACAATGAGATTTCAATTAAGCATCTCTACGACTAGACAACTATATCAACTTTTATTGAAATAATATTATTTCATCAAAAAAAATCATATCTTAAGATATATCAATGGTACCAATATATATTTCAAGAGAAATATTGTCATGATGAGTTAATTAACAAGGCGTAATCACTTATACAATTATATTATCCAATAGAAGTATCAAGGCACAATTACGTGTGCAAATATATATTAACTTCTATTAATCAATCATATTAATAATAACAAGAAATAAAATAAAATTTATTCTTTACGTGATTAATCAAAATAATTTATTTCTTAATAAGTTTTCAAAAACTTCAATATTGATATTCATGATAATAATACTAAATTTCTTTTTTTAAATCATTCTGACAATAAAATATTTAATATTTCTTGTAACATACAAATAATAATAATTGCTAATTCACAAAATATGCTACAACAAATATTTTAAGATAATAAATGAAGTTATCTAACTTGTCAATCATTAAGCTAATAACATAATGCAATTCATAAAAAGTAAACAGAAAATGATTAAACTTTACCTTGAACCTTTTTTTTAATTAATACATTAATCACTTAAATTAAGGAAAAATATTAAATTTAAAATATATGACTAATATTACCATTAATGACAAGCTTATATTGAAATTAGATCATCTTAAGGTATATAAACAATTAAAGACAATATAGTCCTCATAATTTTTTACTAATTTCACACTTGTCACAAAATATTCCCTTAATAAATAAGATTTTTAAATTATGCTTAATGTATCAAGCATATCACAAAAAGTACTCTTAAATTTTTTAAGCTCATTATTTAACTTGTTAAATTTTGATGTTAAAATGTCCACTAAAATATTAATAGGACTTAAAACAAAAGCCAAATATTATCTAAATGAGGTGAACATGAATGTCAAAAACTTAATTTCATATTTCATTAAAGGCATGTATATTAACAAGTGGAACTAATTATTATCAAAATTAAGATAGTATTTAAATAGTATATTCATTTATTATAGAATCATTAGTATCCTAATATAAAATTATTATTTCTTATAATATTTTATATCATAATATAAAACTCAAAAATTGATCAAAAATTTAGACTTATTATACCTTTAATATATATTTCAAAAATATATTAATTATTCTTAAATATATCATTCTGCTAGAAACTATAAAATATGATAAAGAATATACATTTAATTAAAAAATTGATGAAATGCTCCTAAAATTGATACCTACATATAAGCATACTTAATTCTTATATGATCATCAAAACAATAAAATATATATAAATGAAACTTCAAAATAGAACTTTTCAATTATATTATGATATCATAACTTTAAAATTATAATAATATTATTAGAGAATAATATCAATATCTAATATAAATTATTACATTTGATATAATAATACTCTTATTAATGTCAAAATTCTTTAATAATTAATTTAAAATATTTTAAATTTAATTAATTAAAAGTATAACTTATTAGAAATAAGTGAATCACTTATCAAAATTTATCATAGATATTATAGAAAAGTTTCCAATACATAAAATTATGTATAAAAATGTTAAGTACATACTAAGATATAAGCTCATAGTACTCATTATTTATTTACATGAATTCTCTAATTAAAATTTTTATTAAAAAATTCATGAATTGATATTAAAAAAATGAAATAGTTTATGTTTCTCTAAATCTTTATGGGCAATATTCATAAATGATTAACAAAATTAATTATAAAATTAAAAAATTAATTTCAATATATGATTAATAAATTTTAAAAAATTTTAGTTATATAATTGTACAATCTTTTATGGGCAAAATGTCTAGCACATACAAGAATTTCCACATAGTTCAACAAATATTATGAACTATAAAAAAATGTGTTTAATATTAAAAAATATGTGTACAATTATTGAATTTTTACATTGTTCCAATAAAAATATAAATTTCATAATATCACTAATAATCTATTATTATAACATTCCTTACAAATTATAGAATTAAAAAAATTGGAACAATTTTTTTTTTAATAATAATAACTTTAATAATATATATATATAATCACAAATTATTTTATAAATAATAAATCACATATCCTCATGGATATTTATATCTAGAGCATTTATAATCAAATTATTATTTTTGTAAATAAATAATTCACCGATAGAAGTTGGATTACTATTTAAATAAAATGTGTTGTCATTGCACAATCATTATTTCATATATAGGAAACAAATAGTGATAACCATTATAGCATCAAAATTTTAGGTGTATTATTATAAACTCTTTTATAGGTAAAGAATAAAAAATATTTCAAAAATATTTCAAATAACAAGCAAATTAAATAATAAATACATTTTTCTAAGAAAAGCAAATCCAACACCTGTGGATAGAAAAATTACTTTTATTAAGAGAAACAAAAAATTTTAACACCTATGGGTGAATAAATTTTTAATATATAAAATTATCTAAAAAGTTATATTCCACTTAACTAATTTATACAATAACCCCCTATGAATAGGTTATAGTATAAATTAATTAAGACAACAAGAACATCTCACAAAATTTAATAGGAATATATTGGTTTAATAAATGGTCATTATAATGATGAATATTTATTAACACCAAATAAATTACTATAGGATAGCCCATGACAAATTATTATGTCCTAAAAATATTTTAACAAGATTCTATAGGATCAAGTAATTCACTATAGTGGTAAATATTTGCATTACTAATAAAATCTCATAAGACAAATCAAGTGTCATATGTCAAACAAGTATAACAAGAACAAATTAATTAAGTAAATAAGTCACTATAATGACAATTGCTTACTTTATCAATAAATTCTCATAAGATAAATAATAGCTTCATAATTAATTATTATTTTCATATCCACTTTAAAGATGTATGTTTCTCAAGAAACAAAATAATTTCAACCATTTTAATTATTATACAAACAATTGATCATGCTCCATATTGCAAAACAAAACAAAACCAATCCTACTAGATCATCTTATAAGTGTAAATTAGTATGTAATTTCATAAAGTATATACCTCAGGTGTAAATCAAAACATTCATATCATTCATATAAATTTTATAATATAAAAATAATAGTAAATTACATACTAAAAATATTTTTAAAATTTCCTTAATCTTATATCAATAGTTGAATTTGAGAATCACATTATCTCCAAATTTCATGTTTCACCAAGAAATATATAAGAAAATAAAGCAAATTTCATTAATACCCACAACAATAAATGACAAAAATGATTATATATTATGGAATTAATATTAATTAGAATTAACCAATACAAAATTTAATCACATAAGACCATAATGATATCTTAAATAAATATGCTTCAAGATCTACATCTTATGGACGAAATGCCTAAAGTAACATATTAAAAATTAACATAATTATCTCAATAATTTACAAAGTTCTAAAATCATATCTAAATGTCCACAATATGGTAGAATTATATCAAATTGACATGAAATCATCGTTAATAAGCATATCAAGTTAATTTAAAAATAATTTATCTCTTCTTTTAATATACAATATTATGCTTTTCAAAAGGAAAAAAAAGAACTTTGAAAAATATATGATTAATTACCTTAAATTCTTTTCATATATATATTTTATATAAACTTTAGCAAAAGTTTACTAATATATTTTTCAAAAATCCTTTATATTAAAAAGAGATAAAATAAACTTCATATTTTAAAATAGTCCATCTCTACTAACAAATAAAATCAAAAGTGAAATTAATTGGCTTGTTAAATAGTTACTGCGATGACAAATATTTAATTCCACCAACTTAATTCTAAATAGTGAAAAATATATCAAAATTTTTTATTAAAAAAAATCCACCTTCATATAATTTTTTTCAAGACGTGTCTCATTTTTTAAACATATCAAAATAATTTCAACAATTATCATCAACTTTTAAAATATTAATAAATTAATGCCAGAAAGCACACACATATAAAACTTGAAGCATGAATAACATGCACAAAATTGTGTGTGTGTAACAATTATGACATATATACAAAAAGTTAGCATTAACAATATAATTCACCACACATTGGCAATTGGATCACTCAATCTAACCCTAAAATTGATATAAGCGGAGATAAAGTCTCGCTAAAAAGGCAAGACCGAAAGCTAGCCTTGTGCCCGTAGTGAGGTGAGCAACTAGCAAAAGGATACTAGAGTTCAAATTCTTAAAAGGTAGGCTAACAAAAAAAATGACTCAACTAGTGAGTCACAGATGTCAGCAAAAATAAATCACCTTTACTATTACCATGGTATAATACCTGAACTAATATTTCAATTTTGTTTTATCTATTTAAATTTTAAATTTTGAAGTATTTAATTTTAAAAAATAATAATATTTAAAATTTTCCTATTTAATCAAATTTTGAATAAATAAATGAATTGTTTGCATATTTTATTGTCTAAATATTATTCATTTTACTTTATGATTCAATTTAGGAATTTAATATTTTTCAGTAATATCAAAATTATATGTACTTGGCGAAGGTTTTTTTTCAAATTAATTTAAATTGTTTCTATGGTGATTTTCTTATGGAGTAGAGTTAACAATTATAAGAATATGGATTTAAAATAAATGATTTCCACAAACTTATTGAAATTTTTTAGTACTTATTTTGGAGTTTCTAAAATTTATTAAACTACAATGGGATTTGTTAGGAAGTTATGAATGGAGGAAGATTACTAATGTTTAGCTTGGAATATAATAGAATAGAACTGGCATGAGCGAGGGTTGGCTAGGATTGATTTTCAGATTATTTTGCATCCACCTTACCTTGGTTTTCCCCTCGAGAAAGTATGCATATTGGAAGGTTAAGAGTTAATAAAGATGAACTTACATAATATTCAGTGCACTGGACCAAAACCCTTGCCTCCCTTTCCTAAAATAAGAAATTGGAACCTCTCTTTTTACTTTTTCATTTTTTTCCTATTCCTCTCTTACCTTATTTGTCTTTTTTTTTTTTTCTCCGAAGATCATCACCACCCACCGTTGTTCCTGGGTCACCAGAAGCAGCTGCCATTACAACTTTTCCCTCCCTCTCTCTGCTGCACTTATTGCTTGTTCGAAGGTAACAAAGATGGCTATCATATGTGTAGCAATATTTATAAGGAGCAATGTGTAGCAACGGCTAGAGGGAGCTCTTTCTTTTTCCAATGCTCCAACGTTTAACCCCTATACAGCGCATACGAGTTGCCAGAAACCTTCTTGAGTAAAGGTAAGTCTTCCGGAAGTAAAACATCTAATTTTTAGGCTTATAAGAACTTGATTCAGGGAATCCTTAATATATACATAAACTCTAGTTTTTCAAAATAGTGTTAGAAATATAAGATATTCATGCTTCAAATTGTTAGAATAGTCCTAAAATATGAATTCTTTGAAAGAGGTAGCTGGCCAACGTATGCTCGTAGTTTGTTTTCATAATTGATTAGTATGGGGAAAGGTAGAGTAAGGTGTAAAAGCTTTAAAATTCTTGAAGGAAAATTGGCACATTGAGGTGAGTGTCCAAGTTAATATTCCACTTAATCTTGAATATTCTCTTAATTTACGTATATACTTGTATATGTATGGATCACAAGTCCACGAATCTATATATATTTTCCATTAGAGTTGTAGGGTCTTATTATACTTATGATTAAAGAAACTGCAAATTGATTTTTCTGTTGTTGTTAAATTCATTGTAATGCTTAATAGTATATCCCATATGATTGAGTTATATTTTTCTTCTTGTAAAACACTGTTAGATACTTCTTTGAGGCCATGTAGAAAAAGCCTAAATTTGCTAACATGGAATTATGATATATTGTAGTTGTATTTATATGAATTTATTATTTGAAATTGATTGGATAATTGTGACCATGAGGTATGGTATTGCTATTTAATAATATCAGTGTTATTATATTAAAATGTATTGATGGAATAATAATGAAGTTTAATATGATGTAAAAGATGTCGCTGGGCATGTGTGAATTGATGAAATGGGGCAGATATGATATGTAATTAGCATCAGATCTAAAAATACATTTGTAATGTGATAAGACAAATTCTGAAGGAATAAGAATAAATTTTTGAGAGGATAAGGGTAACTAGAAAGTATAAAGAGATTAATTATGAGAAATATTGCATATATTAGCAATTGAACACTATATTGTCCATATATTGAAAGATGAGTTCTCGCCTCATTTACAGTCACTGAAATGGGATTGTAACAATCATACGTGCTGTATAAGATTTTGAAATGTAATTATTTCAATTTTTTTTGCAGATGCAGTCTGCTACTTTCAAAAGAACTTGAGACATGCAGTGATTATGCTTTCATTTCAAAATCCGATCTAATTGAATACCTTTTCAATGGTATATGGTGTAATCTTAAAATGATCTAAAACATTAAAACTACGTATAAGAGTTTCTGTTCCATCTTAAACTATTGTGATTTATAAAATACTCAAACGCACCTTCAAAAATGTCATAGAAATATGCTGCAATGGAAAGAAAAAAAAAGGGTCAGCGTCATAAAAATAATAAGGTATAGCTTATATAAAATCAGAATGAAAAAGAAGAGACGATATAAGAAAATATAACAGGTTAGGCTGTGCGAAATCCTAGTTAAAAAAGGAAACTACCAATTCTTGCAGGGAAGAGTCCGTTGGAACGGGTGTCCCCATTCCATCCCCTCTTTGTTGTCTGGATTTTCATTTCTCTTTTTTTTTTTCTATCTCTCTCCTTTGGGTTTGTTTGCCATGTTATTTTTTTTGGAATTGATTCATTTCATTTTAATACAAATAATTTTAATTTATTTACAAATAGATTTTATTATTTGAAAGCTTTATCAAAAATAATTATTTCAATTTATTTATAAATAAATTATTTTATTTGAAATGTATTGAAAGATATATAAAATTTAGTTAAAAACGTAAATTTTGATTGTAATATGATAAATGAAATATTAGAAATAAAGTAAGGTTTTTATATAAAATATTTGGTGTCCTTACCTCCAGTAAACCCAATAATCTTAAGCTAAATTCTTGAAACATGGAAGAAAACAATGCCAGAATTAGCATAAAGTCATATATATACATCGAAGTTTGTTCAGGAAGAGCTAATTAGACTTGTAAGTCTTGCTTACCACATCTGCTAGTCCTAAGGTAGCCATAAAAGCAATCACTAGGCTCTTCACATTGAACTTGTCCAGTGGGAGGATCGAAGTAACCTCCACTGTTTGCGCACATATCTTCCATAACAAAACGCACCCACCAAAGTTCAAATCCATTTACCAGCAGGCTATGAATTTCTTCTGTGTAGGAAATATTGGATCTGTTTGGTTTTTTATTTTAAAAAAATTTTTTTTTATTTTAAAAAATAGAAGAAGTTGTTTGACAATTTATTTTTAAAAAAATTATTCTCTAAGCGTATAAATTAAAAATAAAAATATTTTAATTATTTTTTGAATTTATCTCCTTATTCTAAATATTATTTTTATAATTAAATAAAATATTTTCTTATTTACAACACCATCCATCCTTTATTTATTATTTTTTTCAATTTCAAAATAATTTTTGAAAATAAAAAATCACTTTTTAAAAATATAAAAATAAAAATATATAACACTCGTTATATCTATAATCTTTATCCTGTGGTGCCAAAGAAGCCACCATCAAAATATATATTTTTAGATTTTCAAAAAGTTATAATCTATGTCTTGATCATGGAATCTGCCGGAAAATAGGTATAATACCGTGATGTTGTTCTCGCAATGTAATTCGTACCTCGTGTCACCGCAGGTTTCTGGATCGTCTTTCAGCCGATATGAGCGGCTTATATTCTGGATTTTGCCGCAGGAGGAAGGGGGACAGAGGTAGGGATTATTAGCAATGCAAATTTCATGGCAAAGGAATAGAATTGTGGCACCAAAGGCGAGTATTAATAACTTTGCCATGGATTTTGTTTTCAGTTTTCACTTTCAAGTTTGAATAATAATAAATGAGCAGGGATTTGAAGAAGTAAATTGTGTTCAATAAATGAAATTCAGCTCAATGTTTTTCTCATCGGATTGATTTTGCATTTTGTGTGTGTGTCTGTGTGTGTTTTCTTTCCCCTTTTGGCATTGTCTTGATGTTTGGAAGTTTCGCCTTTGCTGGGTTATCAGCCGAGGAGAAAGATGAAAGCACAAGCAAGCCCGAATAACAATTTCTTTATCAGTGATTGACTTTTCTTCATGCCGCCAGAAGATCTTTCTCATCAAAATGGTTAATTATGAGAAATACTGCATATATTAGCAATTTAGCTAACCAAAAATGTTTCAAGCACAAAATCGGGAGCCAAAAAATATAAAGCCTTGTTTAGTTAGATTTATGACGGGTCAATTTCCAGCGGCAGTTCCCGGGGAGAAGTCCGGCAAATAGGGCACGAAGCATTCAACCGAAGCCATTCATCAATGCACTCTGCATGAAAACAATGCTGACATTCAGGTATGCTCTTGAGCGTCTCCTTGGGCTGGTACTCAAACAAGCATATTGAGCACGTGTTATCATCGGGCTTGGGTAACCGCCGGCTCTCGCCCAAAACTATTTTTGGATAGGATTCGATTGTCGGAGCATCAAGGCCCAAAATTCCCGTGGATTGTGGGCCAACGATGAAGTTGAAATCTGGGATAGTTTCACGGGCCGACACGCGAGCCCTGAACCTGCTGCACTTGTAACAAAACAGGCCGAGGAAACATAAGACTGCCGGGAGTCCAATGCCTAAGGCTATGGCATAACGTGCGCCTCTAGGAATCCCTACCAATAGAGTAGTAATTTAGATTTAGATTATGGTCAATAAATATGCAATATTCACTAGTAAAAAAAATCAAAATTGGGAAGAAATACAACCAATTGATCTTGCAGCTAAATTTGACATAGATACAAAATCTTAAACATGTAATACATACATTTTATTATTTAATTTGTTTGTTTAGCTTAGTTTCACATGCATATAAAGTCCTTGAGGACCCTTATTTCTATTGCTAACCACCTAAATTAATTAAAGCACAATACAATTTGATTATAATCGGTTCACACAGTTATAATTTTATGCACATTTTATTTTAAATAATTAAAAAAATATTGTGACTTTCATCAATAGAAATTGTATTCTTAATGAAAATATTCAAGAATTTTAAACATTTTTCTAAAAATTATGAATTTTTATATAAAATAATAAAAAAGTATAAAATGGTTTTGCCAAAATACATACTCATACAATTTTCTTTTTTAAATAAATGTAAAACCATAACCCTATAATTTATTAACGTAATATAGGGTGAAAAGGAAAGAATATGAGGGAGTTGGGTACTAGCTAGAAGTTTTTCCTAAGTGAACGAGGATAAAATAAAACCGTTACCATCGGATTAATCTCAAGCTAATTTAGTCTTGTGCGCAAAATTAAGAAAACGGAAAAAGATTGGACTATACAAAAATGTTCAAAAATCGGACCAAACCGAATGATTATGTCATTCGGTTCAGATCCATTTAAAATCTTATTTTAATAATTAAATTGGCTAAAACCATTCGAACTGGTTAACATCAATAAGAACAGGTTAAAAATAAAAAAAAATTGATCTCATTTTAAAAAATAACAAAATTAATTTTACTTTTCTTTTAGATTTTTTTCGTTCCTAGATTAGCTCAACAAGCGTGTATATAACCCAAAATTTTCACAAAAAAAAAAAAGAAAAAACACTTGACATTTTTTCACTAAAAAATTATTACTTTATTTCATTTCGTTTAACCTTTTACTTTTTACTACAAAAAATTATGAATTCACATTTGCCCTGCGCGTAAATTAGCTGTTAATTAATTTTTAAAATAATTATATAAATTTTTATTTATAACATTATCTAATTCAATCATTGGTTTAATCGGTAAAAACAATTGAACCATAATCGAATGATATTTTTTATTCGTTATTGGATTCAATTTTTAAAATATTATAATATAGATAAGTTAATTTTATTATACATTAAATAAAATTTAGTATAATATGTATATTAATTTATTAGTAAATTGTAACTCATTAAATTAAATATTACATCAAAAAATATAAAACTCAATTTAAACCATTGAATTCTCCACGTATAGAAGAATTTAATATATCAAAGAATTCACCGTAAAACTAACACTTAAGAATACTTGGTGTTTTGCCTGCAAGTAATGATAATCACACATCAACACCAATATTACCAAACATACCACTTCCTTTGTCTATAGAAATATTACTTGCTTAGTTTAGAAATGTTATTATTACATGTTACAAAATTACCATTAAATTACTGTTAAAATTTTACAAAAGTTACTATCCATGAAGGGTCCTCTATTTTAGAGAAAAAAATTTAAAAAAAATATATTATAATTTTTTTATGTTTAAAGGTAATTGATAAATTAATCAAAAATAAATAAATTCTAACTAATAAAAAAATATATCCACAATAAAATAATTTTTCCTCTAACTAAAAAATTATTTATCTAAATCACCTTACATTACATAATCTCACTCTCACTCTATATTTTTCTTCTCCTTTTCCCTCCCTCTCTCTTATCTTTCTCTTTACTTTTATTTTATTTTATTTTTCCTTTTTACCATACCCTCTACTCCTCTCACTTCTCTCTCTTTACCGCTCTCTATCCTCTCATTTTTTTTATTTTTCTCCCCATCTTTTTCTTCTCTCTCTCCCTCCCCCCCCCCTTGTCTTTATCATTTTTCCCCTAACTCTCCGCCCGTCCATTCCTTTGTCACACTCATCCTTCTCCTTCAATTCCTAAGATTATATTAAAAATTTTATTAAGAAATTATTTGAACAATTATGAGAGTTAATATATATCATTATCAATTTTAAATAAAACTCAAAGAAAATGAACTGAATTTATGAAAAAATTACAAAGACGAAGGGGTAGAACTACAGTAACGGGTAAAAATTATATTGGCCCCAAATGAACATTTTTAAAATAATTATATAAATTTTTATTTATAACATTATCTAATTCAATCATTGGTTTAACGGGTAAAAACAATTGAACCATAATCCAATGATATTTTTTATTCACTATTAGATTCAAATTTTAAAATATTATAATATAATTGAGTTAATTTTATTATAAATTCAATAAAATTTAATATAATATATATAAATAATTTTATTAGTAAATTGTAACTTATTAAAGTATCTCAAAAAATATAAAACTCAATTTAAACCATTAAATTCTCCACGTGTAGAAGAATTTAATATATCAAAGAATTCACCGTAAAATTAACACTTAAGAATACTTGTTGTTTTGCCTGCAAGTAATGATAATCGCACATCAACACCAATATTACCAAACATACCACTTCCTTTGTTACTACAAGTTACAAAATTACCATTAAATTATTGTTAAAATTTTACAAAAGTTACTATCCATGAAGGGTCCATCTAGAGAAAAATTATAAAAAAATATTTTATAAATTTTTTATGTTTAGAGGTAATTGATAAATTAATAAAAAAATAAATTCTAACTAATAAAAAATATATATCTAAAATTAAATGATTTTTTCTTTAATTTAAAAAATTATTTATCTAAATCACCTACATTATATAATCTTGCTCTCACTCTATCTTCTTCTTTTCCTTCCCTCCTTTTATCTTTCTCTTTACTTTTATTTTATGTTATTTTATTTTTCTTTTTTCCCATAATCTCTGCTCCTTTCACTTCTCTCTCTGTCTCTTTGCCATTCTCTATCCACTCATTTTTTTAATTTTCTCTCCGTCCCTCCCTCCCTCCCTCCCTCCCTCCTCCCCTTGTCTTTATCATTTTTCCCCTAACTCTCCGCCTATCCATTCCCTTGTCACACTCATCCCTCTCCTTCAATTCCTAAGATTATATTAAAAATTTTATTAAGAAATTATTTGAAGAGTTAATATATACCATGATCAATTTTAAATAAAACTCAATGAATATAAACTGAGTTTATGAAAAAAATTACAAAGACGAAGGGGTAGAATTACAGTAACCCCAAGATCCAATATATTCTCATATAATTATATATATGTAAGTATATATATATTGTATATTTAATTTCTTCTAAAAAATTATATTGGGCCCCAAATGAACATTTTAAGTAAAATATTATATACAAAATTTGAAATCTTTCTATAATACGATTAATAATTTATAATACTTGAATCTTTTAAATTTATACATAAATTTTGTAGAGTTCTATTATTTCTTTTTTTAAATTATGAATACCAGTACTTCATAACTTTAATTTCTATAAATTATATGTACAAATCTCATAATCTTTTCACATAAGTTACAATTTCATACAAATTTTAGATATAAGTAGTACAAAAAATTATAATTCTCTTGATAAAATATTATATTACAAAAGAATTTAAAAACTTATAATTTCTTGTGAAAAATTGTTAACTTTTAGTTAGAAAAAATTACAAGGATGTGAGTGATAAATGATAAATCATTTGCAAAAATCAAATTCAGAAATTATTGAGCTCGAAACATCTTAAAATTTAACTTGTTACTGTTCAGCCAACTAAGCGATGAAATTTTTTTTCTAAATCCATTTTTGGGTGCAACATATAAAAATAATATTACACACACAGACTTCCCTAATTTTTTTTTTTGGCTTTGCTTTTGATGAAAATGAAAAAAAATTAGATATTACTTTTGATATAAAATATACTTAATTTTTATTTTCACTATTAAAAATATGTTGATTCATATTTTAATAACATTTGAATAATAAAATGGTGATTATACAATTTAACCTTTGTGATAAAATATTTGTGTAAAACTAAATTTTTCAATAAAAAATAATTTTCCTTTATTGTTCTGGCTTGTACCAACCTCCAAGCTCGAGTCCCCAGTGGTCCAAGAATTAGCCACCTTGACACGGAGAAAATTGATATAATTTTTCCTTGTGCATCAATAAAAGAAAGTATTGTAGACAATGTTTTCAAATGATAAAAAAAGTTAATACATTTAAAAAATAATTTTTTATAAAATGTTATTTACCATCGAAATAAATAAACATCAAAATATTTTATGTGCGCTAGTGAGGGTCTGAGGAGGAAAGTGTCTTTCCGCGTTGCTTCGCTGGCTCGCCAGAATTTGGCACGGTAAGTCACGATGACAGTACTAAAAAGTGCGGATCTTCCTATTTTCTCTCTGTCGTGCTTTGAGGGAAAAAAGAGAAAAAATTCAGCAAACTAGCCGATTTATCAAAAGTTTCGGTAAATTAGTCAACGCTAATCTTTTTTTTTTTAAATAGTCAATGCCTATCTTTAAGTTCCACCATACCACCAAATTTTTGACTAAATTCTAATTAAAGTATTCGCTTATTGGCTAGTTGCTAACGAAAACACGCCTTCATTCACGCCACGACCAAATATTCCAGAATCATCCTTACAAACATTATTAATATACATTGCAAGATATTTTCAAGCAAATACTGATTATCATATTGTAAAAATAAAAAGTAAGAGTGACAAATCAATTAAAATGTACTTATCATTTTAAATTTGAATCTAAAATATTAAAATGTAGAAAAGTCTTAAGGCAGGCCAATTTATATAGACAATATTTATGGATAATGAAAAATATTCTGGTAACTTTTTCCGAAAAAATCCCGATAAATTATTTATTTATTTATATAAATGTATATATATTTATTTATTATTACTTTACTTTTCCTTTTGTTTCTAAGTTATTTTCGTTGCTGCTTTTGATTTTGAAGCAATAAAATGAGATTTTGTTTAACTGCGGCAGCACTCTTCAATTGTTTCAGCACAAATTCGGAAGAATATTTTAGGTGACATAGCACTGCCCAATATTTATTAAAGGATGGTTTTTGTATATTTAAATTATAATTATGAATATAGATATTTTAATTAATGAGCTAATAAAATGATGATAAATTACTTGTATGACTCATTTTTAAGTCGATTATCATTTTTAAATCTTTTAAATTGGATTTAAATTTATTCTAATTTTATTTTTACTTCAAACTTTTTTTAATTAAACTATACATCAATAAAATATATAAATATATTGTGCACTTTAATGTAAGTTTTATAAAATCACACGTAATTGTATCTATTTTTTCACTGTCTGGCTTAGACAATGTTTACTATATAAAATACAATGATAGAGACACTTCTAAAACACTACACTCATGAAGTAGGTCCTAGGAATTTTTCTAGGTCACCTAATGAATGTAATTGTATTGCATAACTCTGTTTTTTCGATTTTGTTCACAGTATAATTATATGTATAACGAGGAAATCAAAGAATTAATCCTAAAAAATATGGGTTACATCATTTTTTTCTAGAAATAATTTATATCAATTAAAATTTTAGAAGAAATACGATACAGAATTTATTTTTAGGGATAAATTTAATGTAGAAATTAAAAATGTATATATTTATATAATATAAAATATTTTTTAAATAAAAATTGATGTAACTTATATCCTTTTAGGGATCAATTTAAAGTATTATCGTATATAAATTACTCTTACCTTTAATGAAGATAGGCTATAACCAGCATTGACTGCGGTCATGGACCATTACATGTTTCCGGTTTCAGAGGTTTGATAATTTTAGGCTCCCTTTGTTTTTCGAATATTATTTTTATTTTTATTTATAAATAAAAATGTATTATTTACATCTTTAATGTATGATTAAAAATATAATACTTAAAAAATAAGATAAACATAATTTTTTAAAAAACAAAGGTGTTATCTTTTATCAAATTTTTCATATTTAATATTATAATATAAATTATTTTTCATAATCTTGATATTTTATAATTACGTTTTTATAATATGTGTTATTTCACCAAAACAAACAAACGTAATATTTAGATTGTGAGGCTACAATCAAGAGTGCAACCAATTCAAGGCTTCTATTAGCAAAGAAAAAGCTAATTCGTCCAAAAATTATAAAAATACTAAATTGATCCGAGTTTCCAACAGAGAAGCAACATTAACCCCACAGTGGTGTTTTATTAGCTTCCAAAAATTATTCTCTACTTTTTTTTTTACCAAAAAAATAAATTTTGGTAGTTGGTAGATCTCGTTGATGAGAAGAAAATTATAATGTTGCTATCATTTCACGACATAAACTTAATTCATCACTCTTATTTTTCAACAACATGAAAAAAAAATTACTTGCATTTTTATTTATAGTGTTATTTCCATCAACAGTTTCACAAATCTTCAAATAAGTAAGATCATTTTAATTTAAATGATGCCTCTTGTAAGCATTAGTTAAAAAAATTGTGAATAATTGTTGTGAGAAATAAAATTTTCATGAATCATTTCTATTTTGCAAGTCTACTCCGAAAAAAAAAATTAAAATTAAAGCAAATTAAACCAACTCACTTACCTAAACATCACGCAAAAGAAACCACAGAAAATGCAGAAATGCTTAGAAAGAGTAGAGAAGATCGAAAGAAGTACCTTTCGAAGGAGAACTGGAACAGGCAATTTCAAGACTCGAATTACTCTTCAAACCGCAGCGGCCGCCGTGCGACTCACACATCCCACACGACGGCGAGTCCCACGACAGCCGGAGATCATCACTGAGGTCAGACGACAATATTTGCTCATAGAACGGCCACTGAACAGGAACCTTAACTCTACCAACCACACTGCAAATCGAAGGCAAGGACGCAGCCACCCTTCTAGAAGATGTAGCAAAAACGGTGTGCTTAGAATCGCTGAGACAAGCTATTGGGTCAAACCTATAATCCCGGAAATCCAAAGAGCAGTTAAAAAATGCGAACTCTTGGAGATAAACGGCGCTAAATGGAGATCCAGACAGATTAAGGGATAGAATGCGTTTTGGCAGGCAGTTCTTGGGATCGTTAATCCACAATTCTTGTGCTGTATAATCTATAGTTTGGATGGTGAAGAAATCTCGAGAGTGGGGTAGCTTGAGGACTGTTTGGCCTTCTTTATTGCAGGATACACTAAAACCTGGATAGCCACATGTTTTCGGCTGCCCGCCCTGTATCCGGAACGGGAATCGGATCGGCGGCTCCTTGTCTCGGCAAACGGAGCTTAAGCATGTTTCCATACTTGCCACAAGATATGGTAGAGGAAGAAGAAGAAGAAGAAGAAGAAAGAGGAAGGAGAGGATCAACACGGGAATGTTCATTTTGTGACTAGGGAAGGGTACTTTACTGACTTTGAGCTTTGGTTGATTTTCGGTACGCTCACGTTACGAATTGTGGTATAATATTTTATATTGGGAAAATTCATGGCATGTCTCGTGCCCTAAAGTATTTTATATAAGAAAATATTATTTACACACAAATTAATAAAAGAATAATGCATTATTTATATTTATAATTTAAAAAATACTTAAAATTATATTAATAGAGAGAAATAAATTTCTTCTTAAAAAAAGAATTTATTTTCTTCACAATTTTTATATTTTATATTAAATAAATAAAATATTTTTTATTTTATTATTTTATTTTATAAAAATTATTTTTCGGCCAATCAAATAGAACCGAAAGCTTATTAGCCAATAAAGGATTTGTTTATTGAACACCGAAATATGTGAAAACAAAATGTTTGGCAATGGACGGAGAGGACGTGTACATGCTATTCTTAGGTCAACTCTTTGTGGGTAATATATGACATGAGTCATGACGGAGGAGAAAATGCTAACGAGGTTTGTGTTGATTGATGGAGAATTGAGAGACGTGAAGCACGAAAGCACACGCAATTCTAAAACTCAAAAGATGTCTTTGGTGCGCAAGTGGTGTAATAGTCCACTTCATGATCCCAAAAGAAGTCTTTGCTAGGCGGTAACTCAAAGGGTACCTCGTCCAACCCTCCCACAATGTATTTAGGATCATTTTTATAACTGTACCGAGTTGGTTTGCACCATTTTTTGTTTATAGGCGACATATATTAGTTCAAATTGTACATTTATAGTCATAAAAAATAATTTGGGGTGGCAAATTGTGCAAGAGTAGCATTTTCTTAGATATCACTGGCAGCGACTAACCACTGGATAAAGAGGAGAAAGATTAGAACAAGTGCAGCAAAAATTTCTGCTAATTTTATTCCTCGGTTGTATAGCACCAAGACGAAGAGTTATATAACTTTATTGCTTATAATTAAGTTTTACTGCTCGGCATCAAACGAAGATGAAAATCATCAATCAAGTGAAAGGGGGTTATTATAACTGACAGAAATATCTTTGCTTTAGAAACATGTCTACAATTTTGCCACCGCAGAACAGATTGATTCATTCAGGTATGGAAACCAATTTGCCACAGTCAAAATTTTGGGAACAAACTGTACATTTCATAAACTACAAAAAGAGCTAGCCTTTCCAACAAGGCCTCCTTGAAACTATAAACAACATCCAACATGCAACAAATCAACACTAATACCCAAACCTAACCCCAAGACATCCTACGCTACTATTCTTTTCCTTTATTAGTTTCCTCCTTATTCTGCCCTTTGGCGTACCAATCAAGAATTCCTATGGTAAAACCTTCAGGGATCCCCGAACCAATCTCATGTGAGCTGTGCAATTCCCTTTGGTACTATATATGATGAGAAATCACTAAGATCTAAGTCATTACTGTGTGTTTGCTGCTGTCCTGGTGCTTCTTATTGAGGTCCTTCTGCCTCTTGACAAGTTCTTCCTGGTCCCCAGCAGCGTTGTCGTAGTCTCTATCTTTTGTCAAATACTTGTCAACTTGTGCTGCAGCTTGCCGTCCTTCAGAGATTGCCCACACCACCAGGGACTGGCCACGGCGGCAATCCCCCGCTGCAAATACCCCATTGACACTAGTTGCAAAGCGGCCATAATCAGCCTTGAAGTTCGACCCATTGTCTCGCTCCAGGCCTAACCTTTCTGCAATTGTCTGGGGAAAAAAGAGTTGATTAGAAGGATCAGTCATGATTGTTCATTGCTATGTTTTGTACATAACATCATTTTGGCTGTTATGAATACTTACAGACTCAGGACCAAGGAATCCCATGGCAAGCAAAACTAGGTCAGCCTCAATAATCTCCTCGGTACCCTCAAGTTCCTTAAATTGAAACCTCCCACTTTCATCTTTTTCCCAGCGAACCCGTACCACCTCAAGTCCTTTCACAATGCCATTTTCATCTCCCACAAACTTCTTAGTCAATACTTCATAAGACCTTGGGTCTTTGCCAAATTTAGATGCAGCTTCTTGGTGCCCGTAATCTACACGGAATACACGAGGCCACTGCATTCCAGAAAAACCTCAGCTACTTAGGATAAATATTAGGGTGCAAACTAAGAGAGCAAAAAATAAACATAAGAGAAATATAATAGATGTAACCTGCGGCCAAGGGTTGCCTGGGGCTCGAGTCCGTGGGGGCTCAGGGAGAAGCTCAAGATTTACGATGTTACTACACCCATGACGAATGGAAGTCCCAATGCAATCCGTGCCAGTGTCACCCCCACCAATGACCACAACTTTCTTGCCCTTGGCAGAAATGTATTTACCATCCAGGAGATTGCTATCAAGCAAGCTTTTAGTGTTTGCATGAAGGAATTCCATGGCAAAATAGACTCCAGACAGCTCTCGTCCTGGTAGTGGAAGGTCCCTGCATAAGTAATAACTTCCTATTAATAAGCATCCCTTAACAACTGCTCTTTAAGTTAGATGACTCCATTGCAAACAAGGATATCTATGGGACCTTTGTTATGTGTCTTACCTTGGTTTTGTGGCTCCTACAGCCAAAACAAGAGCATCATTTTCCTCTCGAAGTCGTTCAAGAGAGTACAAGGGATCCTTTCCTACATTAGCATTCACCACAAAATCAACTCCCTCCTCAGCCATAAGATTTACCCGCCTTTGAACTATATCCACTTTGTCAGCTTTCATGTTGGGAACCCCATACATCATAAGCCCTCCAATTCTATCAGCTCTCTCATACACAGTTACTGTATGGCCCATTTTATTCAGTTGATCAGCAGCAGCCAAGCCTGCAGGTCCACTTCCAACAATGGCAACTCGCTTTCTGTATCAACAAAGGTTTAGCTAATAAAACATATATTATTTCATAATTGCCAAACTTAAGAGTACAATTAAAGAAACCACCACCCATCAGCTCCAAAGATTACCCAGTTGGCGAAAACAACACCCAAAAAAAAAAAAAAAGGAATAGAAATTGAACAGACCTTAAAGGAAAAGTATCAAGAAAAGAAAAGGCATACCCAGTCCTTCGGAGTGGACGTTGTGGAACCATCCAACCCTCCTCAAAACCCTTGTCTATGATAGCACACTCAATGCTTTTAATAGATACAGGATTCTCAATTATACCAAGGACACACGAACCTTCACAAGGTGCTGGACACACCCGGCCAGTAAACTCTGGGAAGTTATTTGTCTCAAGAAGCCGCTCCAAGGCTTCATGCCATCTATTTTGATATACTAACTCATTAAATTCAGGTATTTTATTTCCAAGAGGGCATCCGGTACTTTCCTAAAGTAATGTTGATGTATATTTAGTCAAAGCATGGCCCTAATAATAGAAACAGAAAAAGCCATAACTTGGAGATTTCAAAAAAAAAAATTTTGGAAGTTGAAATGCACACCTGATGACAGAAAGGGGTGCCACAGTCCATGCAACGAGCTGATTGGGTCTTCAAAAGTGGACCAGCAGGCTTTGCCTCCTCCATCACTTCATTCCAATCATTCATTCGTACATTAGGATCCCTGTACTGAACACCCTCACGCTCATAAGCAACAAAACCTCTGTGTTTAACAGCATCAGAAACCCGACTGGGCCTCTTGGATGCTTCAGCTTGTTCAACCTTCTGCACATCCCCAAAGCCATTAGCCAACCACGAATATACCAAGTACTCAACGTGCAAATATCATCCAATTCAGCACAGATTATGACAGAGTCATAGTAAAATATATTTGCCATTTAGAAGACCTGAAACTAGAATACTGAGAAAGCAGATAACTGAAACCATAATAAAAAATATTGACATTTTCATACAATGGAAGGGAGAGATATGACAACCTCAACTCACCCTTCATATGCGAATACCATTAGAAGATTTAAATTATATGCCCAAAAAGACTTCACCGTACCTACTCTAGACAGGAGATTTAAATGCATGGGTGCGAAGATAGGACAGGCAATGACTAAAAACAGCTGAAGAAGAATTTCACAATGTAAAGAGCAAAAATCCACATTCCCATTTTTTAAGGAACAAAACTCCAGGACCTTCAGAAAAACATGGTTAGAATTACCTGGCTTGGTTTCTCATTCAAAGATCCAGCAGCCAGTTTCTTAAGCTCTTCAAAAGCATCTTTCTCAACCGTTTCTCCTTCCTCAAGCTCCTCTGCATCTTTAGCAGCATGCTCCAGTGCCTGTTTGGAGGCTTCCTCCTTCTCCTTCAAACTAGCAAGAACTCGTTTATATTCCCTAGGGAAGACCTTGATAAATTTAGGAACAAGATTCTCAAAGTTGTCAAGCACTTCTTTAGCAAGCAGACTATTTGTGTGACGCTGATGTTGCTGTATCAACATTTTCACAGTAACTATATCTTCCTCCTCTTCAACCTTATCCAGATCAACAAGATCTAGATTGCAATGAGTTTTGAATTTTTCATCCAAGTCAAGAACATAAGCAATACCACCACTCATACCAGCAGCAAAATTTCTACCAGTCTTCCCAAGCACAACAACAGTCCCACCTGTCATGTACTCACATCCATGATCACCAACACCTTCCACAACTGCCTTAGCCCCAGAATTACGCACACAAAATCTTTCTGCTGCCATCCCATTTAAATATGCCTCACCACTTGTGGCCCCATACAGTGCCACATTACCAATTACAATGTTTTCCTTAGGATCAAAGTTACTTCCCTTAGGAGGATAAACTACAATCTTGCCCCCAGATAAACCTTTACCAACATAGTCATTGCCATCACCTTCAAGTTCCAAAGTGATACCAGAACAAAGGAAGGCACCAAAACTCTGTCCTGAGCTTCCAGTAAATCTGACATGAACCGTATCAGTTGGAAGACCAGCAAGGCAGTACCGTTTAGTCACTTCGTGGCTCAGCATGGTTCCCACAGAACGATTTATGTTGTAGATTGGGGTTTCAATATATACTGGAAGACCCTTTTCTAAGGCTGCACTTGAAAGGCTAATAAGCTTATTATCCAAATCCACATCCAATCCATGGTCTTGTTTTTGCACACAGTATTGTGCAACTTCTGGTCGTAGTTCAGCTGCAGGTTTGAGCAATAGAGAGAGATCAATGTTCTCCAGTTTCTCATTGCTCTTTATCACTTCTTCATCAACTTCAAGCATGTCTGAACGGCCAATCATCTCATTGACGGTTCTAAACCCAAGCTGCGACATAATTTCCCTCATCTCTTCTGCTACCATGAAAAAGAAATTAATAACATGCTCAGGCTCTCCAGCAAACTTAGCTCTGAGTACAGGATCTTGAGTAGCAATGCCAACTGGACATGTATTCTTGTGGCACTTCCGCATCATGATGCAGCCCAAAGTAATGAGTGGAGCCGTACTGAAGCCATACTCTTCTGCACCAAGCAGTGCAGCTATGGCCACGTCTCTTCCGGTTTTGAGTTGCCCATCAGTCTGGAGAACTGTGCGACCACGTAGGTCATTGGCAACCAAAGTCTGGTGGGTCTCAGCCAATCCAAGTTCCCATGGGAGCCCAGCATTTTTTATACCAGTCCATCTAGATGCCCCTGTACCTCCGTCATGACCTGAGATCAAGACATGGTCAGCATGTCCTTTCACAACTCCACTAGCAACAACACCCACTCCAGCTTCAGATACTAACTTCACACTGATTCGAGCAACTGGATTGGCACGCTGCAATTCAACAGAAAGAAATCAAGTGAGCAGAACATATCAATGGTAACCATTAAACAAGAGTAAAAGCCATATATAGACATACCTTTAGATCATGAATCAACTGAGCAAGGTCTTCAATAGAATAAATATCATGATGGGGAGGCGGACTGATAAGACCAACCCCAGCAGTTGAATTCCTAGTAACAGCAATGTCTCCTACAACCTTGTGGCCAGGAAGTTCACCTCCTTCACCAGGCTTGGCTCCCTGAGGAAGACAGAAGAAGTTATAATTGTACCCCTCAACATTGAGTGACAGGCTTCACTTCAATTTAACCTTACCAAATATAGGGTATCAATTTGTAGAATTATATTCGGAATATAATTTGTATATATTAGGAAAAATAGATTTGCTAATCATAGATTGATTTTAGGATGACCTTTGATTGATTCTGACTGATACAGTTAGGCTGATTGATAGAAGAATCCTCTCTAACCTTTTTGTATATAAATAAATCAAAATGCTGAGTAATTGGTTCAACAAATTCCAACAAATTAAGTCAAATTAAAGATACAAGGCACCCAGAGGTGCCTTGCAGTCACAGACTCATCTGCCATAAACATAAATTCATAGAGATATTTCACGCCAAGAGGAATTGAAGGGCCACAAATTAGTTAATGAGGAATAAAAAGGGCCACAGATCAGTCAATGAAGTTTGAGACTTAAAAGTACAGATATACCTAAAATTGAAATCCGTAATTTTGACAATTACCTGGGCCATCTTTATCTGCAGTTCATCAGCATTTGTAAGATAGTAACTTGACACCCCAAATCTCCCGCTGGCAACCTGCTTGATGGCACTCCTCTTGGGGTTCATTGAACCATCAGGAAGGGGCTCCATACGTGATGGCTGCTCTCCTCCCTCTCCTATGTCAACATTTAAATAGAATTACACAAAAGGGAAAAACAGGTTCAGGTGGATAATTTTCTCGCATCAGAAATTTAGACATGCGAGAAAAATAAGCCCCAAGAGATCGACGGGTATTGATAATCCAGAAGAATATGTCTTCAACAACACATTTACTCTTTGAAGAAAAACTAGAACAGAGTACTTTTTCTCCCTTTTCTGTGGGGAGGGTCAGAAAAATACTGTGATCAGACATCTTTAAAATGTGTTAACAAACCTGTGTTGGACTTTCCCCCAATCTTATTCATAGCAAGCGCCAGTGTTGTGTGTGCCTCCAAGGATATTGAACCATAACTCATGGCCCCAGTGCAAAACCGTTTAATTATTTTGCTAGCAGGCTCCACTTCGTCCAAGGGAATCTTCACCGGTGCCTCTTTAAACTTTAGGAGGCCCCGTAAATTGCAAACCTTATTCAATTCATGAATGAGCTTGGAGTACTGCTTATAGGCATCTACACTGTTAGTTCGGGCAGCCTCTTGAAGCTTTGCTATGGCAAGTGGATCATTGAGGTGAATTTCACCACCTTTTCTCCAGTGATAATCCCCAGGATTCGGCAATGCCAAAGCTTCTGCACTTCCAGGAGCAAAAACCTTAGAAGGAAAGGCCAACTCATGCAATTGAAGTGCATCGCAAGCGAGCATCTCAAATGTTGCACCTCCAACTCGACTTGGAGTTCCAGCAAAGCACCTTTCAATCACTTCTGATGAAAGACCAAGAGCTTCAAAAATCTGAGCACCTTTGTAAGAAGCCAATGTTGAAATTCCCATCTTTGCAAGCACCTTCATCATACCATAGTTGCTTGCCTTAAAATACCTCTTGACCAGCTCATCTTTAGAGTGGAATCCACCGTCTGCCTTGGGTAGGATCTTTCCATCAACCTGCAATCGCCATATTGCCTCTACAGCCAAGTATGGGCAGATAGCATCAACACCAAAACCAACAAGTGTGCAGAAATGGTGCACTTCACGTGGCTCAGCAGATTCAATAATTAAGGCAACTCTAGTGCGCTCAAGTGTTTTAACTAGATGTTGATGGACAGCACCAACAGCCAAAAGAGAGCTCACAGCAACACGTTTCCTCGAGAAGGCTACAAATTATAGTCAGAGAATATCAAATTAGATGGAAATTGGTAGATAAATATCTTCATGCAATAAAAATACAACATAGCATAGTACCTCTATCCGACAGCACAATTGTGGTGTACCCATCATTGATTGCATCATGTGCTTCCGCACATATTCTGTCCAAGGCTTCCTTTAATCCTCTCTTGCCATGATCCCTGGAGTAAGTTATGTCAATAACTTTGCTTCGCCACCCCCGATAGTTCATCTTTTTAACAGCTTCCATTTCTTCAATAGATAAGAGGGGATCTTTTAGTGATAGACGCTGACATTGTCCCTCTGTGGTTTCTGTCAGATCACCTTCTGGACCAATCATGCACTCCATGGAAGTCACTATCTTCTCTCGAATAGGATCAATTGGGGGGTTTGTTACTTGGGCGAACATTTGCTTGAAGTATTCAAAGGTAAGCTTTTCTCTATTAGACATGACAGCTAACGGAGTATCATTTCCCATTGATCCAAGGGCTTCTACACCATCTTTTACCATGGGAAGCAATAACATTTCCAAGGATTCAACTGTATAACTGTATCAGTAAAGGAAAATATAAGGAACAATTTTTTCTAAAACAACAGATAAAATTAAGATTGCATTTAGGAGTGGTATTACATACCCAAAAGCTTTCAAAGGAGCCAGCAAACCATAGATTCCCATATTTTCCATGTTCACGTCATCACTGAATGCCTGAGTTTGAGATTCATGGAAGATGCAATGGAAAGTATTAACATTAACAGATTTACATAAATGTTGACACTTGACATAGATTTCTATCTTATACTTACTGGCATGACTCCTCCAATGGCTGGTGGCACTCTTTCTGAATAATGTACAGAGTCAACTATGTCTTTAAGTTCAATCTTCTGTCTTTTGAGCCATTCTCCATAGGGTCTTGCCAATGAGTATTGTTCCTTCAAGGCATCATCATTTACAACAATGTGCTTATCAAAATCTACCAGAAGCATCATACCAGGGTTTAGCCTCCCTTTTCTACACACATGTTCAGGAGGAATGTCCACAACCCCAACTTCGCTGGCCATTATAACTCGTCCACTGTGGGTGACATAGAAACGGCCTGGCCTGAGTCCATTCCTGTCCAATGTGGCTCCCAGATAGTGACCATCGGTAACTGCAATGGCATTAAATTAGCACAGAAAACATAAAAAGCAACATTAAGAAGACATTCTATAGAAGAAGCTGCTAATTTTCAAGAGTTGAAAAGAACTTTACATGATATAAGGGCTGGCCCATCCCATGGCTCCATGAGAGCTGAGAAGTACTCATAAAATGCCTTACGCTGAGGATCCATGTTTTTGTCATTTTGCCATGCTTCCGGAATCATCATCATGACAGCTTCTGGAAGACTTCTTCCAGATTGAAGCAAAAACTCAAGGACACCATCAAAAGCTCCTGAAGAGAGAAACCACTCACATCACAATCTAAAGGTCAAAGAGATTGCCTAAAACCAGTTGCGACCATTCATCTATTGCCAAAAAGCAATTAGATACAGACTCACTCAAATCTCTATATATATTAACATATTCCAGCTTATAGAACAGAAAATTATATTAAAAAAACTCACCTGAATCAGAAGAATTAGCATCCACAATTGGTAGAAGCTTTTTTAACTCATTCTCAGAGAGACCAAGCTCCTTGCACTTCAGTAGACCCTCACGTGTCTTCATCCTACAAAAGTACAAAATATAAAGCATTAAATGATATAGCCTATTTCAGTTGCAATTTTCAACTTATGAGACAACCATGAAAAGCTGTTACACCCATCTCCACACAAACTGGCATAAGGCATAAGACTTGGCTGGAATGTGGTAATGGCCTAGTAAAATCCAAAGCAAAGCATAACAACATTGAACAATATCTATTATCTGGTTCATCTATTTCAACAAGTGCCAGAACATTACATGCTCACATATCCCTTTAATATATGCTACACAATGTAATATTCATACCAGTTAACATTGCCTCTGAGCGTGTTTATCTCTCCATTGTGGCCCAATACACGCATAGGCTGAGCACGATCCCAGCTAGGAAAAGTATTTGTAGAAAATCGAGAGTGTATCTGCACAAACATTAGGCATAAAGTAAGTCTTTGTGACCGACTCTTACAATATAAGCCAGAGGGAAGATTAGCATAAATTAAGTTTTCTTCAAGGCACTCCAATGTATTTACATTAAAGTGTCAATACAAAATTCTGAAAATCATGTTCCAATTTCACCAAAATGATTTTCACTTCATCACCAGATTGAAATTTTCCTCCCAACCAACTAACCACAGAAAGCATCGGAAGAAATTTCCTCAAACATGATTATCTTGATAATGAACTTTCTTGCCAACTCACCCATAGCATCCAAACCAGTATCCAAATTCAAATAGCATTCAAGGAAGTGGAAGAACTTAAGAGATCATTCAAACCTCAATGCCTCAGAAGTCATTCCTCAACCTTGCATCCTTCAGTTACTGGTTGTTCCCAAGCTGTTTGTTGGAGTATAGAGTTACTGGAGAAAAAAACAAGTTAATGGGTAATACAATTACCATGGCCATGTAGCTTGTGAACCTTTCATTGCCAAGGTCTGCAAAATAGTAATTCTTCAACTGAGCTGGTGTTAATTGACCTTTGTAGACAACAGTCCTGCACAAACAGGATAAAAAATAACATTGCAAACTGATTGACACAGGCAGGAGCTATTATACACTTCTCAAAGATATTATTGCATCTGGGCAACACACCTTGATGACAGTGAACCGATATAGAAATCGGGAATGCCGCCATTTTCAAGATCCAATGCAGATTTAATGGAAATCATGGACATCTTCCTTAATATGTACATCTGCAAGAAAGGAATCAAATACACATTAAGATAAAGGGCAGTAATTACTGCTCTAAAAAAAAAAAATACTTGAGTTTTATTCATAGATGTCGCAAAAAAAAGAAGTGTCAATTCAATCACATCTTACAAATGTTAGTGTAAAAGCAATGCAATGTAGAAATCTTGCCAGCCAAGTCAAACATAGAAAAAGTACCTGTCTTTCCAAATCAACCTTTGATCGGGGACTAGGAGTAAGGAACACCTGCTCAATCACAGGCTCTGTCTGCCGAGATGATTTGCCCAAATCAGAGTTATCTGTGGGCACAGAACGCCAACCAAGAACAGAATGCCCAAGAGATTCCGCCATCTTCAAACACAATCAAAGTTACAAACAATTGTCCCAGAGTATAAAATCACAATAAGAAAAAAAGTAAATAACCAACTTCTGTTTAAAGATGGACACATGGCCTACTTCAAACACGATCATCATTATGTATTGGCAAAGGAAGAGAAAATTGAAGACCTCAGCCATAAACATCTCTAGCTACATGTGACCAAAAAACATCTCTAGCAAAAAAATTTACCTTTCCAAATACACGTTTGCTTTCTTCCCTACGAACCTCTGATGTAGGTAAGAAAAGCATGCCAACAGCATATTCTCCGGGCGGAGGGAGCTCAAATCCCACATCCTTGGTGACCTGCAAGAAGGCAACCCTTGTTTGTTTGCTTTAAAACACTCGGCTACTCCCCAGTAAATTTAAACTAATTTAGAAATCTATTAATATCGATTCATGAATAGATTCTATTGTATCCATTAAATTAAGACTAATCTCAAATTAGAATAAGATGGAGGAAATAAGGAAAAGGAACAAGATCAGAAAAATTATTAAGAGAAAAAGGGAATTACTTTTTACTGATTTCATAAAAGAATTCATCCGAGAAGGACAAAACTTTGTGCTCCTTTTCATTTATATTTAAAATGATCACGATTCAAAAATAATATGCAGAGTCATAAAAACAGCAAATAAATAAATAATAGAATAGGAATAAAATCAACAACTTCTCTGTATATCAGAAGACATATATGATAAATCACAATTATAATTATGATTATGCTATAATTATGATTATAAAATTATAAGAAGAAACAAAAACGAAAAGACATGCCTCCTTGAAAAATTGGTGAGGAAGGGCCACAAGTATCCCGGCACCATCTCCAGTGTTGACTTCACACCCACAAGCACCTCTGTGCGCCATTCGCACCAACATCTCCAAAGCATCAGCAACCTGAAACGGAAAACAACAGATTACCCAAATAAAACTTCTTGATAAACGCTCTATATGCCTCCAAATGCATCATTCACAATCAAACAATGCTTACCGTTTTGCGGCTACTTTCGCCAGATAATTCCGCTACAAATCCAACCCCGCACGAATCCTTATCGAAAGATGGATCATATAGACCGAGCGGCTTCTCCGGCACCCCCGACAATGCCGACCGAACCACTACCCTCAGCTTCGGCGACCGTCCGGGTCCATCTAATTGCCAAAAGTGGAGCCTTTCGGAGCCGCTCGATCTGCATGGACGCAAGCGGCTCCCGAAGAACTTCTTATCCACAGAATATGATGATTTCTTCACAGAAGAACATCGAACAGTTCTGCAACTGATAAGACTCGGGGGTCGCACATTGAGTTGAGGGTTGTTTACGGACGGAAGAGCGTAAGGAGAGGGGGTATGAAGTTGAAGAAAGGAGGGAGAGCTGGACATGGTTTCAGTAAATCCCAAAAATGTATGTATTTCAAATTTCAATTTTAATTTTATGTTATCTGAGACTGAGGAGATTGACAACTTATTGGGCTCTTATATAATTCAAATCGAATATCGGTGTTTTGAGTGTATGTCAAACACCGGCGAAGGATTAAATCCAGGAAAATGTAAACAAAGCTTTCAACTTCAGCTCAAAGTTCCAAGAAAATGAAGAAACCTCAACGTCAGAAATGCTTTAAACAGAGAAAACAAACTCCGGGTGGAAAACTGAAGATCAAATGGAGTTGTTCACGGTTCGGATTCAACTGCAAGAAATGCGAACAGCAAAACACAGAAGCACAAAGCGAGCAAACAGAGCAAGAAGACACAGAAGCAAAAAAGCAGAAAGGTAACGCCCCGAAGTCCGTGCGAACGAGGTTCCGTGACTGTAAGAGGCAGAGCTATGGTCTAACCGTTTTATAGAAAGAAAAGGAGAGTGTTTCTGTGTGCGAGAGGGAGTTTGTGTTTCGGGGAAAAGGAGAACTAAAGAGAGAGAGTGAATCGAAGGAGAGGAAGAGGGAGAAGGGGTGGGACCACCAGAGTGCTTTGTGTGCAATTACCGAGTCCGAACCTAAGCTAATATTTCGTTGACAGCTCATCTTTCGATGGGCTGACACGTGTAAGTGCTTCTCTACGGCACGCGACAGACTCTGCCGGTGGGACCCCCAGACTGCAAAGCAAATCGTTGGGTTTCCGGCTTGGAACTATCTCAAAGCCGTCCCTTGCTCCCTACCGCAACCATCAGCTCCGGATACGAACCTGATTTTTTTTTTTAATAATCCAAAAATTAGTTTACCTAAGCTATTGCCGGGATTTTCTAATTTGGGTTTAGATCTGCATATTCGGTTGGACTTTTTAGTTAATAAATTATTTGTAAATGTATTTTTCCAATTAGATTAGTAAAAGTTTTTTTTCTTTTTGGATGACGTACGAATATTCAAATCCAATATGTAACGCAAACGATCTAAATCTCCAAGGTTAATCCGCATTACAGTTATTGGCTTAAAAGAGTAATAACTTAAGAAAATATTATGTATCCTTATCCAAAAAAAAAAAGAAAATATAATGTATGGTCAGGATTCTGGCAGGGGATCACTAACGTGAAATATTAAAAATTATATTATATTATTATAATTATTAAAAATCAATTATAATCATAATATATACTAATTTTAAGCGTTATGATTTAAAAATCACTTTCTATAAAAATTTGGAACAAGTAAACCTTACAAAATTAATTTTATTTGATTAAATTATTTTTAATGATGTTATTTTAGTAAGCTATTTTTAATAATTATAGTAATAAGATATATGAATAAAAAAATAGAGCAGAACCAATTAAAAAATTGGTAAAACTTTGAAATTTGTGACTAATACTGTGTTTGAATGGGATGTGTCAATAGTAAATAATAAAATATGCATAATTCCATTGCCCTGAATAACAACTAAATTCTTCTGTTGACAAATTTAGGATATATCATATTAGAGTAAAGAAAATAACTTCATGAGTAAAATTGAAGCAATTAAAACGTAAGATACAGTTTAGAAACTAAAATAAATAAATATAACCATTAACATAAATTAAAATTTTAAATTTAATACAAAACAAGTTATCGAAATTATAATTTTAAAATCGTAATTTTTTTAACTTTTCATTAATAATATAACAATTTATTTTACTCTTTACAATTTGTCTCGAACTTTATAACACTGAAATCCAGCGAAACTTTATCTCTGCAAATTCATGAAGCTTACCAAAATTTCCTTCATGACCAAGTCAGCATCCAAATAATGCTAAAAGGGTGAGTGTTGTCTTTTTCCAAAAAAAAAAAATAGCATCAATTTTATTTTTGGAACACATGTAGGTTAACGTATTCCTCTTATCAAGAGTCATTTGACTTGCAAGGAAAGTAATTTTTTATAGAAAATTAAAATTTTAATTATATAAATTTTATAAAAATATGTAAAATTATTTGATTAATATTGATAATGTATTACTTCTCGCGATATAATTTTTTATATTTTATTTGATTTAATTTTAAATTTTTTAAAAAGTATTAATAAAATAATTATTATATTTTAATATTATTATATAAATTAATAAATTTTAATTACTGTTAATTAAATTTAATAATTATAATTTTATTTTTATATCTATAAATAATATAAAAAATAATATTATTTAAAAAGAAGTGGGTAAGTAATTTTTTATATTCTAAAAAAAGTGAAACTTCTTAAAAAAATTTTATTTTTTTAATTTGTTAAATAGTAATTAATCAAACAATTCATTTTTTTATTTTTTAAAAAATAGGACTTCTCATATTATTACTATGAACTATAGTACTTTTTATTTAATAAAAAAATCTTTATTATTGATATAAAGATAATAAAATAATAGAAGATATTAATTAATTTGTCATTACTAACAATTATTTTAATTAATGAATGTATATATTATGAAAATAAAAAAGAATGAATGAAATTAATTTTAATATTTTAAATTAATATTTTTATTAAAATTATTTGAATATTATTTATTAGTTTATTATTATTAATTTGAAAATATAATTTTTTATTCAATTAAAAAATTGAAGATTGGCAAACCCCTTTGATATTTTACTATTATATTCGGCTCAGCTTGGACATCAATCAATCAAAATTAATTCTCTTGTGACAATTTCAACGATATCCAAGGCATGCTAATTTTTTTTGTGTATTATCCAACTAGCAATGATACGATCGAGGTGGAGCATCCGTCCGCTGTAAGGAACCATTGATCTTCCAACAAATAAACCTCGAAGTGATTGTTACCACTCAGGTCCCTCCGAGGGTCAAGTTAGAGATATTTGAGAAAGTAAACCGCAAGAATGTCAGTATAAAGAGTGAATCGGTTATTTCTTTATTCATTGCCAGCTGATCTATCCACTGATCGTAAGCATTTGGTTTGAGTTATTGGACGCGCACAGAATTGTACAGTCCTTTTACCTCCTCAAAAAGTCGATCATTTATTGTTTATTAATTTATCTTAGACAATTTCTTGATAGGTCAAGCACAGATTATTCCTTGATAGGCCAACTGTTGGTGGTATTACATGTTGGCCCAATGATTGTATTGGTCACCAACAGTGGCATTACATCTAAAATTAAATTTGAAAATATTTCTCATTAATTAAATTCAAATCTTGATAATCAAGTGGAAAAATAAAATCACTCAGCTATCATAATAAGCCCCTATACATGATGAAACTAACTGCATAAACCTCTTTTAATATATGTATAAATTTTGTAATACTAGTCAATAATTGTTGGGTGTTTAATTTGATAATTAGATCAGTGAATGATATTTGAGAAAACATTATAATTTGATTTTCCTTTTATTTATTACTTTACAATAAAATAGTGGAGTAATAAAAAAAATTGTTGACATTTCTAGTTTATTAATCATTGACAAATCTAGTTTCGAAGGGGCAAGTAGTTAAAACTTTGTTGGTCTTGTAAAATTTGGGGATAGTTTACTTTTAATTAATATTTATTTTTGTTATATTAAAAATAATAAATTCAAAACTTAAATTAAGGGAATTGGATTCCTAAAAAATTAGGAGGAACTATTATTCTTTCATTTGAGATAATCCTATTAAAAGAAAATGATAAATAAAAATTAATATTTTCTAAATCAAACTTATACAAAATAAATGAAAATTTATCATTTTCTTTTTCTTTCATAATTATCCTTATTCAAATAACCTTGACTATTCCTCCACTCTTTATAGAGTTAAATTTATAATAGACTAATGATAGAATAAATTTTGATTATCGGATTAAGGGATAATTCTAAAAAATAAAATAGAATAACTTTCTTAATCTCAATAAAATATTGTCAAGAGACAGATGAAAATGGATAGAAAAACTAATAGTAGATTTAAAAAATAAATAAATTTATCCTTTTTCTTTTAATCAAATGATAACCTATATATTAATTATGTATAAATATTTAATATATCCTCGTTAATTTAATATGCATAAATAAAAATGAGTAAATAAATAAATATTTAATATCATAAAATATAATTAATTTGAAGTAATTATATTTTTATTTTAAATATATTAATTACATTAATATTATTTATTTTTAAGATAAATATGAATTAATTTAATTGATACATATTTATATTAATATATTTTTATATTATTTTATATTTTTTAATTAATTTAATAATTAATTTTATCAAATATTTTTAATATAATTAACTAGGTTTTTAGCTATAAGCTTTCACCTTTCGATTATTGACCCATTTATTAACGTATTGTATTAAATAAAATTTTTACGTAAAAGAAAATTTCTCACTTAATTGTAGTCTATCAAACGTAGTAGTTTGCGGAGATTCGACCACGTGATTACGCAAACTAGGCAGTGTAAGATGCATTTACGTGATCTTAATTGGTATTAAATAAAAATCTCGTACGTGGCCAATGGTTTACGTGAGAGTGGAAATTGTGAGAGTGATTAGGGATATATTTAATTTGATTTTAAGAGTTGTTAAATTAAATTATTTAGTTGTTAAATTAAATTATTTACGATAACTTTAGACTTCTGAGGATAGTGAAATATATCCATTTTATCCAAAAATAATAATTTAATTTCAATAATTATCTCTATGTTACGACTGCAAATTAATGCTGACCGGTTCTGTGGTGGCCAACAGCATCCTGCGTTTTTGTCCCATTACCGTGTTTTGTATTTATTACCACGACGGCAAGTTGTAAATGTAAATACAAGTTGCCTTTTTTGCAAAAAATAAAAATGGTTTTGTAAAACCTTTAGGAAGGAAAAACTATGACAGTTAAAAGCTTTATATTGTAATATAAAAATTAATAATATTTTATATATTAAATTTTAAATATAAATTAAGAGTTATTGTGATATATAAAATGATAAATCAATTTATAAAATTTATTTAAATAAATATAAAAAATTGAAATTTAATTTAAAATCTCAATTTAAATATTATAGTACTAAAAAAAAGTTTCAAAGCCCTCACATACAAAAGAAAAATATGGAGTTTTTAGGGCATGAAAGAAAAATATCGGAATATACGTGAAAATGATATGATATTTTTCGAAAGTAGTTAATAATTGGCCCCCGGGATGGACAGAAAGAGCCCATAAGTCCCGGCACTTTTTGCAAGGCAAACTTATAAGGACTCGTTGTTATCAAAGAAAGTACCCGGAGTTGTGGGGACCACAGCTACGGTTCAACTCTATCAAAACTAGCAGCTTTTGTATGATTGTCCTTCGGACCGCACGTTTCTGCCTTTTTGTTCTGATAACAGGCGAAAATGCAGAATACGATCGGAAATGAGTCGCCTCAAATCACGAGTGAGTCGTGATTTAATTGAAGAATTGGTTTGATTAGTTAAATTTACGAATCAAATAAATTAAACATGAATTTAAAAAATTAATTCAATTTTTAAATGAATTCAATTTAATTTATGATTAGCTGGAGTTATTAATTTAATAAATTAATTATATATAAATATAATATTATATATTATCTAATATATTCAAATGGATTTAAATAACAATTTTTTTAAATGATTTTAGTTGAAATGAATGAAATAAATCGAACAAATGAACTAGTAATATGAAGTATTTTGGCTCATTTTTATTTCAATTTGCTTATTTGATATTTTGATTTATTTTATTAAATTAAATGAGTTATCGAAACAAATTGAATGATTTATAAATTTAATTCAAGGTGAATTGAAAATAGAAATTTTAGTTCATTAATCAAGTTAAATTCTCTTGAATCAAAATGAACTGATTCATGATTCAATTCCACTTGACTAGTATCCACCTCTAGTACAAAAACATATATAAGATGGTATTTGTTTTATGAATGTAATACGAACATTATTTGATAACCAATAGATTAAACTAATTATATTAATTATTAATTGATTCAATTAATTATTATTACTTTATATTAATAATTAATTATATCAATTAATTGTTATGTAATAATTTTATTTAGCAATCAACTGACTACATTAATGATATAAGTATATGATAATATTATTATTAATATTCTTTTTATTTTTTATTATCTATTATAATTTAAAAAAAATCATTTTTTTGTCATATTAGAATTTCAATAAAACATTAATTTTTTTTATTCTATATTTCTCATTAATAAATATACATTATTTTACACTCTCAATCTACCTATACTTATTTTATTATATTTTTTTTCTATTTTTACCTGTCTTGATCTTTATTGCTAAAGAATAACCTTAAAATATTCATTAAAAATAAATAAATTAAATCATTTTATTAATATACAGAAAATTAATTACTTATGATAAATAAAATAGAGTAGTTGGGGTAATAATAAAAGGTTTTTCATTTTCTTTATTCTCAATGCATCCAACACCTTAACTTTATTTTTTCCCCTCTCCTCTCAAATTCAAAACATTTTGAATTTTATTTGATTTTCCAATAAATTTTTTTTTCATCTTACAAATTAAGAAGTTAAACGTTGCATCCGATTCTATATATTATCATTATCTCCTGGTTTTTGCAATTGATATTAAAAATATTTTGGATTTATTTAATCAAAAAAAAGATAATATAAAGTTTCAAACTTCTAAAGTACACAAAATAATCATTATTGCTAAAAAATTTTACCATTCTTAATCTTCCAAGATCTCAAAAAATATTATTATAATTTGTTATATTTTGAGAAAAAATGGTGAAAAGTGGGAAAATGATTTATAGATGTTTTCTTTCTTTCTTTTTATTTATTGAAAAATTGTTTACATTTTTTGTGAGTGATTGAGGTGGTTCTTAATTTTTCATGATAATTGATATATATTTGTGTGTGCGTTTTTTTTACTGGCTAGTCACTATTAATATATTATGCTTCTAAAATCCCTCAAAACTTCCATTTTAGAAATTGCATCAAATGTATTAAGACTAAATATCTATTTTAGACCTTCAAGGATTAGCTTGTATCAATAAAGTTCTCAAAAAAAAAAAATAATATCAATTTGGTCCTCCAATTTTCCCTTCATAATTTATTTCAATCATTTCCCTTCACTAAAATGGTCGTTAAGTTACTAATGGGAGTTTAATTTAAAATAGGCTTAAATCCTATTTTAATCTCTTACTACCTTGTATAATTACATCCCTTATAAATATTTTATATTAATTTCACTCTTCACAAATAAAAAAAAATTGATCATTTTATTTTCTCCATCTAAGGGTGACAATTTGTATTGATGGGTCATATTTATATCAAATTGAGATATGCTCTGGACTTATTTATAATGAACCTAAACACAACATGATTAATTATATAAGTAGATACGATACAATTCGTTTATTAACAAGTTGACACAACACAACCTGTTTAACTTTATTTTTATTTAGAATTATGAATCCTAATTAAAGAAGTAATAAATTCTAAAGTAAAAATTATATTTTTATTTTTCAAAAATTAATAGAGAAAATGGAAAGAATCTAAATTCATTAATATCTAGCACACTACATAGCCATTTACAAAGTGTATAAATATTAGAAATGACAATTTTTTTGTATGACATAATAACACAATACACATTATACAAATTCAATTTAAGCATAATCAAGTTTAATTCTTAAACAAGTTGACTTATTTGGCATTGGATTAAAGTCAACTTATATAATCCATTGTGAGTTGTGTAATTTATGCAAGTTGTTATTTAGATTAATCCAACATGGTTAATTTATGTAAATCTATAAAAATATGTATGACTCTTTATTATATATAAATATATACTATGATTATTTATGATTTAGATCATATAACATTTATTATTTTAATAAAAAATACACGGTAAATTGCATCATAGTACTGCTTCTTGAACTTTTTTATTAAAGAGGTGCTAACACTGATTTTTATTTTAAATAGGTGTTGATTTTACGAATTATTACTATTATATTCCCAACATAGCTTTTTTTAAGCATTAGAATGTAGTTATGAATAAGAAATTTTAGAAAAACATAACTTCATGATTAGTTAATTAATTTTTGCATATGATTACTTGTTTTCATTCGTCTTCCCATGATTTTTCCATAGAAAATAAGAAAATTTAGGGCTAGTGGGATCCACCTAGTCAGAAATGTGTAAATTAAGCTCTAAACTTTGAATAACTATAACTTTGTACTTAATTATCCGTTTTGAGCGAAATTTTTTTATTCAATATAACTTTTTGAGATCTACGTGCTTGCAAAATGACAAATGCATTTTACCCACTTTTGTTGGTAAAAAAGGCCTTTTTCAATGACTTTTCTTAATTTTTTTTATTTTCTTGTTATTTTTTCAACTTTAATTTCATTTTTATCAATTTAAATTTATTTGAATCTCATATTGAACTTTTGCTCCCTAACTCTTTTGATGTCTAGTAGTGCGAGAACAATTTTTTTAACAAAAAAATTACTAAAGAATAATATATTACTATTTGTAAACTAAATAGTAAAATATTACTATTTCATTTCAAAATAGTAAAATTAATAAAAAAAATTAAATAAATAGATAAATTAAATTCAATTAATAATCAAATTATCAAATAATAACATGTTATTATTTATTCTCTAGATAGCAATATGTTACTATTTCATTTCAAAACAGTAATATCAACAAAAAATTTTAAATAAATGAATAAATAAAATTTAATTAACAATCAAATTACTAGGAAAAAGTATGTTGTTATTTCATTACAAAATAATAACACTAAAAATTTAAAATAAATGGATAAATTAAGTTTAAATAGCAATTAAACTACTAAATAACAACATATTACTATTTATTATTTAGATAGTAACATGTTACTGTTTCATTTCAAAATAATAATACCAACTAAAAATTCTAAAATAAATAGATAAATTAAGTTTAATTAATAACTAAACTGCTAAATAACAATATATTAATATTTATTTTTTAAATAATAATATGTTATTATTTCATTTCAAAATAGTAATACCAACTAAAAATTTTAAAATAAATGAATAAATTAAATTTAATTAGCAACTAAACTGCTAAATAATAACATATTACTATTTATTTTCTAGATAGTAACATGTTATTATTTCATTTATTTTATTTTAAAATAGTAATACTAACTAAAAATTTTAAATAAATGAATAAATTAAGTCTAATTAATAATCAAATTATCAAATAATAGCATATTCTATTTATTCTCTAGACAGTAACATGTTACTGTTTCATTTCAAAATAATAATATCAAGAAAAAAAATTTAAATAAATGGATAAATAAAGTTTAATTAATAACTAAATTACCAAAGAAACAAGAAATTTTTTTTAAATAAATGGATAAATAAAGTTTAATTAATAACTAAATTATCAAAAAAAAGTATGTTAATATTTCATTCTAAAATAGTAATACCAAAAATACTAAATAAATGAATAAATTAAGTTTAATTAATAATCAAATTGCTAAATAATAGTACATTACTATTTATTCTCTAAATAGTAACATGTTACTATTTTATTCTAAAATAATAATGCTGATAAAAAATCTCAAATATATAGATAAATTAAGTCTAATTAATAATCAAATAGCTAAAAAAAATAATATATTATTATTTATTCTTTAGACAGTAACATGTTACTGTTTCATTCCAAAATAATAACACTAACTAAAATTTTTAAATAAATGAATAAATTAAGTCTAATTGATAATCAAATGACTAAATAAAAGTATGTTACTATTTGTTCTCTAAACTATAACATATTATTATTTCGTTTCAAAATAGTAATGTCAATAAAAAATTTTAAATAAATGAATAAATTAAGTTTAATTAACAATTAAATTGTCAAAAAAGAAGATGTTACTGTTTTATTTTAAAATAATAATACCGATTAAAAATTTTAAATAAATAGATAAATTAAATTTGATTAATAATCAAATTACCAAATAACAGCATCCAAACAATAACATGTTACTAATTTATTCCAAAATAACAACACTAACAAAAAAATTCTAAATAAATAAATAGATAAATTAAGTCTAATTAATAATCAAATGGTCAAATAATAACATATTACCATTTGTTCTCTAATCAGTAACATATTACTATTTCATTCCAAAATAGTAGCACTAATAAAAAATCTCAAATAAATGAATAAATCAAGTCTAATTGATAACTAAATTATCAAAGAAGAGGATCTTAGTATTTCATTCTAAAATAGTAATACCAATAAAAAACTTCAAATAAATAGATAAATTAAGTCTAATTAATAACCACATTGCCAAATAATAACATATTACTATTTGTTCTTTAGATAGTAACATGTTACTATCTCATTTCAAAATAATAATACTAACAAAAAATTTTAAATAAATAAATTAATTAAGTCTAATTAATAACTAAATTATCAAATAATAACATGTTACTATTTATTCTCCAAATAATAACATATTACTGTTTCATTTTAAAATAATAACAATAATAAAAAAATTTTAAATAAATGGTTAAATCAAGTTTAATTAACAACCAAACTGTTAAAAAAAGAATATTACTATTTCATTTCAAAATAATAACATCAATTAAAAATTCTAAATAAATAGATAAATTAAGTCTAATTAATAATCAAAATACTAATAAAAACTTTAAATAAATAGATAAATTAAGTTTAATTAATAATCAAATTATCAAATAACAATATATTACTATTTATTTTTCAGACAGTAACATATTGCTATTCCATTTCAAAATAGTAACATGTTATTATTTCATTTTAAAATAGTAATATCAATTAAAAATTTTAAATAAATGAATAAATTATATTTAATTAATAACTAAATTGCTAAATAATAACATGTTTCCATATCTCTAAGTTTTTATTTATTTTTATTTTTATTTTTACATTAACTAAAAATTTATTTTAATTACTAAAAATTGAATTTTTTAATTTTATTTATAATTAAAATTTTATATTAATTTAATTTTTATAAAGTTAAAAATTATCCAATTTTAATTCTTATAAGTTTTTAGTCTTTTATTTTTTATTTATATTAAATTAAAAATCTTCTAATTTTAATATGTAGCAAAATAGGTTTCTATTTTGATACTTTTGATCTTCTTAAAATTCACTATAAATGTGTTATTTTATCTTCTGGGTATCATGATAAATTTTTATACATGGGTGTACTTAAATGAAAGAAAGTGGGCTTTAGGTACCTTACTGTAATAAATTGCAACAAACAACACCGACTTAATTTTTTCCTAAAAATATATACTCCCTGTATGAAATAAAAAGTTTAAAATATTATTTCATAAATAATTAACAAATAAATTATAAATATCTAAATATGATAAAAGTATTAAATTTATATTTTAATAAAATAATAATAAAAATTTACTAAAGCATTTAAAGAAAGATTAAAAATATTTTTAATGAAATATGATAAGCAATTAAATTTGATAAATGAGTTTAGAATACAAACTTTATTAATTGAAATTATTAAATAGATTGATCCATCTCAATACGATTAATAAATAAATTAACTTGATACGATATAATTATTATTCAAATTGAATTAAAATTGAAATTATTAAAATTATTATAAATGACACAAATTCAATAAATAAACTTGAATTGCCAGCCCCAGTATATATCACCTGCCTTTTAGAGTTCCACACTACATTTCTTTCCTCTTTAAAATAAAATATAACTAGCCTTTCAATATGAATAAATATTTAACACTGAAATTTTATATTTAATGTATAGTGTTGTGCTATTTCTTTTCTGGCATGCACCATATTCATTATATATATATATATATAAAAAAAACAATTTTTATTACAAATTTTTAACTATACAATCGAGGGTTTCAATTCACACAAACGGCAACAATAATAAAGAAGTGACAAAATAATATTATCCAAATAGATGGTATTAATGCATTCTCATTACAACTGAAGGATTCCCTTTATTTATAGGCTAAATCCTTTATACATACCAGTATAGTTGTGGGCTCCTTTGACATAGATTTCTAAAAGATTATTATTTTGGTGTAATTTCTGGTCACTAATTGAATATCTTAATAGTTACTTAATTTTAATGAAGTAATTTTATATTTGAGTAGGAATAATCTTTTTGTGAAGGTTGGAAACCTTCAAATAATGTATGTTCAAGTAGAGGAGTTAGTTTACTTTATCTAAAGGATTTAATCATTTAGATTGTATTTATTAGGTCTATCTTAAAATATCACCTTAAATCTCCTCTTAAATTTATTATGAGTCGTTTATTTCTTTAGATCATATTTATTTAAAATATCAATGGTAGCTAATTAATATAACAAGTTCATACTAGTTAAGGCCTTTGTTTTTTTAAGTCTATGATACGCCGAATCATACAAAATAATGTTCATTTTTTCTTGCTTTGCCTCCAAACTAATTAATAATAATAAAAGGAAGTCCAGGGCTACCATTGTAAAATGACAGCCTTGTATGCTTAAATATGATGTTCTTGTTTGCTTGATTATTAAGCATGAATTAATAGTGCGGAATGTGGCTGCAAGCTTTTAACAGTCAATAAAATCAAATTAAGAACAGGAAACATCATAATCACACAACATACAATATTCCTTTTCTTCCTCATATAGAGATTAAGAATTTTTCTTTCAAACCTTTTTGTAGAAATTTCGAAACTGGATGTCGACAACATTGTTTTTGACACGTAGATGATTTAAGAAAAGAGAGAATTAGAATATGAAATTTCCCTTTTCTTGGTGAGAATCGGAATCAATTTGACCTTGCGGTAAAGTTGCAGACAGCCTACTTTGTTTTTGTTGATTATTATGCATAAATGTAAATCACTTTTGCATCTACTTTCCCTATTACCTTTTGATTTATTATTACATGCTTTCTTTTCAGAGAAAAAGGAGAATCGTATGGGAATGTGCAAGATCACTTGAGGTTTTCAAAAACTAAATAACCGGGAGTGATATTTTAATAGTGAAGTCGCACTAAATTTTTTGTTTTAAAAAATTATTTTTTATTTTTTTAAAATTAAAATTTATATTAATTAAATTATTATTTTTAATGATAACAACAACAATAATAGCAATAATAAATGAGATTCTCACTTCGGCATCCATTTAATTTGATGAGTTTTTTTTTCCCTATATTATTCATTAGGATAAAGCAATGCTACCCCTCTTAACATCTTTCAATTCCACCGACATTAATTAATTTGGATACAGGGGAATTAACAATACGGAAAGCTAACTCCATTTCGTAACTATAAATATTAGGAAGAAAATTAGCTGTACGATTTAATTTATCTAACAATATATTTAATTGAATGAAATAAAATGAAATAGAAATAGAAATGAAATGGTCATTCATTTCACTCCATAATTATATTTGATATAATAAAGAGTGGCCGAATATCCTATTTTATAATTATATTTGTTATGATAAAATTTTATTAAAATGAAATAAGGAAAAAATTATCAATAATAATACTCTTGAAAATAACAGAAAATATGAAAATCAATAATTTTTATATGATAAATGATACAGTTATTTTTATTTATTTATAATTTTTTATATATTTAAATGAATAGATAATTTTGGTTAAATTATTTAACTTCAATTTGTTAAATAATTAAAATAAATTTAACTTAAAATTATATTATATTCAATTAAAAAGGATATTATAGATAAATATATAATAACATTCTTTTTATATTGATTTGATTTAAAGTATATGCTTTAAATTTAAAAATAATTTTAATGGGTATGTTGTATTCATTTGTATTGTACATTATTAAAAAAAGTCAAATCCAATATATTTAGCAAGAAATTTAAAGTATTTTTAATTTAAAATATTTTCGTACTTATAATGAAAGAAAAATATCAAATAAGATTTATAATTAAAAAGGATAGTTTTAGAATTTTAGAATTTTATTAAGGGTAAAATAATTACAAATTCAATCTAAAAATAATAAAATGAGTCATTGCATTATTTTATCCATCACTTAATAAAATAATCATTTATTAAAGCATAAAAATTTTCATCTTATAATTTCTATCAAATATAATTTTAAATTATTCTAATTTCCTATTCATTTCATTCGACCAAATGGACCCTAGAGACGTGAAGTGTGCCGACAACTTTAGATGTTTATATTATGCGGATTGTTCGAGAGCCTTTTATGTCTAATTCCAACTCTCAAATAATTCGTCCCAGCCACGTCTTTCGCAACGGACCTCCATGTGAGAGCATTTTCATTATATTAAGTATAATTCTACGATACGCAAATTAAAAATCTGAGTATGCATATTTTAATTGACAATATTTATAATTATTTATCACTTATATTATTTTATAAAATTTATATTATTTATTATATAAATAACATAATAAAATATCTCATTTACTTTTTTATGTTTGTTAATCACATACATTAACAAATTAGATGTAACATATTTTCCTTTTTATTTTTTCCAAATAATTTACACAATTTTTTTGTTAGTTTATATTCTGCCAAACATTGGTCGATTTGTGACATAAAAAAATCATAAAAATATAATTATTTAATAATTTTACTATTAGTATTTCATATATTCTATTATTAATGAAAATATTATATAAAAAATGTCATGTTACTAAACAAAGTAAGCATGTTTATAAACTGTTATTTTTAGTAAAAATAATTTAATAATTTTTAATAGTATAAAAATATATAATAAATAATGGTGTAAAATTATTTTCTTTATAACATCAATAAATTAATTTAAATTTTGGAGACTTAAAATTAATTTATTCAATAAATTTTTTATTGTAACATGTTAAAACAATGTACAAAATTTTGTAATATCACTAATCATATTATTGAAAATTATTACAATTTCTCTACATTTAGTAAAATTTTTAATTATGTATATTTTTTAATCACTTAAATTCTTGTTCATTTTTAAAATTAAAAATATATTATATGAATAATGTAAAATTTTATAAAATAAGCTTATAGAATAACTAAAATATAAGGTAAAAAGTAAAAAACAAGAGCATGAACTCATTGCATTTGATAAGCTAGTCATTAATGATGATTGACAATGTAGAATTTTATGAAATAAATTAATATTAAACTTTATTAAAAATTACTTTTATCCTAATATATGACTTATATATCATATCTATTTAATTAAATTTACTTTTTTGTTAAATTTATATTTGATTAAAAATTATACATCTATGATTTTAGATTACTATGATATTTATTAAATATTTAATTACATAATAACTTTTTTAATAAATAAATAAAATTAAAATTAAATAAAAATTAAAATAAGGTTCAACGAAGCCATGTCTCATTCATCATCTAATTATTATCAACAAATTATGAAGATATATATAATGATTTTTTTTAATCCAATCAATACTAATTAAATTATTTAAAATTAATTTTATATGTCAATAATATATTTCATAAAATAAATCATTCATGTTAATATATTATAATAATTATACAATTATTTATATTCATATAATAAAATATAAAATAAGTGTGAATTTTTATGTTTATAGAAATCAATTAAATTCAAAATTTTTATTACTATGTTGGATAATTTCTTTATGTTTTGAATAAATTTATTAGGAATATTAATTATAGTAATTATTTAGAAGAATCATCTTAATTAATTTAATTATCTCATTGTAATCTCCTTACTGATATTTAGAAAATCTTATACATATTATGATCAATCATGATCAATGCATATTAAATGATTATAAGAATAGGAATCATGATCAATACATATCAGGAATAATTCTAGGAATAGGAAATTTTGGGAATTGGTTCTCTTTATAACTTATATATATTATACACATTTGTTATTGGAATAGAATATACAAAATTACAATAACAATTATATTTATTATGGTATCAAAGCTTGCTTGGTGGATGACGTTCTCTATGACCTCGACCAAGGGGTTCATTTATAGGTGGTGCTAAAACAACATTATCATATGAGAGATTTGGATTTGAACCTCCCTCTTATATATCCCCAATATGTCCTTCAACTTCACTACTCCCTCTTATATCAGGCATACTTGTGCTAGATTCATCAATGAAAGGAGATCCATCATTCCATAAGGTTTGTGTGAGGGCATGAGATTTATTTTCTATATAAGAGTGATCAATGAAAGGAAACTCATTTTCACAAAATACAACATCACAAGACTCAAAGTATTCCCTACTTTCCAAGTCATAGAGATGCCATCCTTTTTTTCCATAAGGATATCCTATAAAAATGCATTTCCAACTTCTCTCACCAAACTTATCCTTTTGGCAAGGTCGATTATGGGCATAACACAAATACCAAAAAGTGCGAATATGAGAATAAATAGAAGTCTTACCGAACAACACTTCATAAGGACTTTTATCTTTATGAAAAATAGTAGGAGTGCGATTTATCAAGTATCATGCAGTAAGAATACATTCTCCCCAAAATTCAATAGGTATATTAGCTTGAAATCGGAGAGCTCGAGTTACATTTAAAATATACTTATGTTTTCTCTCCACATGCCATTTTGTTGAAGGGTGTTAACCATGGAAATTTGATTAATTATTCTGTGTTTAATGAAATAGAATTTCAAAGCTTTAAATTCAGCTCCATTATCACTTCTTACAATTTTCACGAATTTGTTATTCACCATAGGACAAAAAATTTTAAAAATGTTCCCAACTTCACTCTTTTTCACTAATAAATAAATTCACATAGCACAAGAAAAGTCATTCATAATGGTTAAAAAATAAGAAGCATCACAAGAAGAGCGAACACAATAAGCACCCCACACATTACAATGTATTAAATCAAAGGGTTCATTAGCTTTATTTTGACTTGGAATAAAAACATCCCTTATTTGCTTAACTTTCAAACAAATATTACAAATTTTCTCATGTTTATTACTAATTTGAATACCAAGAAGTAAATTAACTATTTAACTTGCAAAATGTCCCATATACCTATGCCATATGGTAAAGGAGTCAATTCCACTTGCTTTGCACACCTGAACAAAGGTCACTATGCGAAAATGATAAATTCCATTCTATGGTTCACCCATACCAATCACTATTCTTGAAGTGTAGTCCTATATTACACACAATTTATTAGAAAAAGTAACTACACAATTTAAGTCATATATCAATTAAAAGACAGAAATAAGGTTACACGTTAAATTGGAGACATATAACATATTATTCAAGGTTAAATCTTTCCTAAAATTTATTGTTCCTTCCTTGTTTGCAATTGTATTTCTTCCATTAGGTAGCTTAATAAGATAGGGTAAGACATCAATTATGTTTGTCAATAAACTTATATCATCTATCATATGATTTGAAGCCTCTATATCTAACAACTAAGAATTTTTTACTTACTTACTAGTGAGTTTTTCAGTGAATGTAATGTTCTTGAAGCTGTTAAGGATGTTTAGTAGGGCTGTCAATTGATCATCACTTAGCCCAGGAAAGAATTCATGTTCATCAGTGACTCCCCCTATTTGCATGGCTGTTGTATCGTGAGCTTGCTGCATTTGTGTGGCATTAGCCTTCTTCATGTCTTGCCTAGCCATGATCACGCAACGGCCAGGTTACCCTGTCCTTTTGAATTAGTTTGTAAAACTTACTTTTCAGTCAGGTTACCCAACCATGATCATGCAGGCACCACGAAATTAGTTTGTAAAACTTACTGTTGTATTGAAGAAATATAAGTTCAAATAATCCCATGCCGATTACTCACTTTTCACTTATCATGAAGGAAATGTGATTTTAAGTGTTCTAGTGTATGTTGATGATCTCATCATTATAGGGAATAATGGAGATGTGATTGAACGATTCAAGTAGTATCTTAGCATATGCTTCTACATGAAAGATCTTGGCTCTTTAAAGTATTTTTTAAGTCTTGAGATAGCTTGAGACCTTAAAGGATTTTCTTGTGTCAACACAAATATGCTTTGGATATTATCTAAAAAACTGGGTTGTTGGGAGCTAAATTGGCTAATTTTCCTCTTGAACAAAATCATGGATTAGCCTTTACTAATGGAGCTATTTTGGAGGATCCGAAAAAATATCGTCATCTCATTAGGAGACTTATCTGTTTAACCATATCTTGGCCTAAACTTAGTTACTTTGTGTACATCCTAACTCAATTCATGCATCGTTCGTGTTAAGAACATTGGAATATTGCAATAAGGGTGATTCGGTATTTGAAAGCTAATCTAGGATAAGGAATCTTTCTTCAGTTAGATAGTGATTTACACTTATATGCTTACTGTAACTTTGATTAGGCCAGTTGTCTTCTTAGTAAACATTCATTAACATAATATTTTATTTTATTAGGCTAGTCCCTTATATCCTAGAAAACTAAAACACATGTTGTAGTTTCCCATTCCTCAATAGAGATTGAATATAAGTTTATGGCTACTACAACTTGTGAATTAAAATGACTTAAAACTTTTACGGGTGACTTACAGGTACCATACCCTCAACCTATGCAATTTTATTGTGATAGCCAGGTAGCCATTCATATCGCAACCAATCCAGTATTTCATGAATGCACCAAACATATTAAGGTGATTGTCATTTCATTCATAATGAAATCCAAGCTGGCAACATTATCACTATGCATGTACAAACCTACAACCATGTTGCAAATATTTTAACTAAAGGTCTTGGGAAACAATAATTTGACTTTCTTTTGGGTAAGTTGGGCATTCAAGATTTTCATACGCCAACTTGAGGGGGAATATCAAGAGAATTATATTAATTATAGTAATTATTTAAGAGAATCATCTTAATTATGTTAATTATCTTATTGCGATCTCATTACTGATATTTAAAAAATCTTGTACATATTATGATCAATCATGATCAATGCATATCAAGAATAATTATAAGAATAGAAAATTTCAAGAATTTATTTTCTTTATGACTTATATATGTTGTACACATATGTTATTAGAATAGAATACACAAGATTACAATAACAATTATATTTGTTAAAATTCAAATTATATACTAAAGAATCAAGTTAAATAGCTTTTTAGTGAGATAAAACTAATCACTTCTAATTTTTATTAAAAATATAATAAAAATAAGAACAAATGATGCTAGTTATAAATTTTAAAAATATAATCATTATCATTTAAAAAATAATAATTGGTTATTGAATTCACTCTAAATATAATTTAGCCATCTTTTTTTAGAAGAAATGAGGTTTGGGATGAGTTCATGTATCAAAAATAAAATATAAGACTCCTTTATCAATTCTACCAATCTTAGAATTGTTAAAAGAATTAGTTTTATTTATAAAAAAATAAATATTTCCTTTAATAATATTTTAAGAAACTTTATTTATATTTTTAAATTATATTAATATTTTATTCAAATATAATAAAAAAAGAAAAACTTTTGTTTAATCTTAATACGTGAAGTAACAATTTGAATAGATAAACAACATATGAAAAAAAGAAAAAAATTGTTGATGATAAGACATTATAGATATTTCTGTAATATACATTGTTAACTAGTTAAATAAGTTATTAATCATATTGCCATAATTCTTAGATTTGATGGAAAAAAATTAAATAGTTTAGAATTTACCATTTACTTGACATGTCTGTATACGAAGTTTATTTTAAATATAAAAGAATTATCTTAAGAAAAATGTTATAAGATATTGAACTTTTTAATATTTTTATTATTATATTATATTTAATATATTAAGATTTATACTTATAATTTTTATTTATTTACTTCAAAATATAAAAAAATAATTCAATAATAAAATATTTAATTTTTTTAAGGAATTGAATAATCGGTGCATAAATAATACTAAACTGAGCATATATTGTAAGTATGGCCTCTGTAAATGTTTATTCATTTTGTTGTTTTTATATGCATAAGTTGCCATCTCATCGTCTTCAAGGTGCAATCACGACAAGAAAAATTGAAAGAAAAAAACAATTGACTAATCTTTAGTTTAACCGCATGCCTTATGTCAGTTCACCCGGTTCAATGAACCAAAGAATCCAGAGAATTGTATGATATAAAAAACAGTGCACAAACAAAAGAAGGAGACCAATTTTTGGATGATGACCATCTATGTATAAAAGAATAAAAAGATTAATTAATATTTATTTTTGTGGGATTGTTATTTATCATATATAATTCGACGTTGTCGGAAAAAATTTATAATTCAATGTAAAATTTCATAGCCTGAATGCTCTGTGATCTTGGACAAATGGCAGTGTTTGTTGTATTGGTTTTTTTATGCGAAAATTGGGGTATGACACAGGGACAGACAACGACAGCTTATCCTGTGTTTGGATCTACAAAGAAAAGCGGGAAGTAAGAATGTGGAAAAAAAAAACAGTTAAAAATAAATTTTTTTAGTATTTAAATGTTATAAAAAATTTGATATTCAAAGAAAAATGGGTTAAAAAATACCCCAAAAATCAATAAAATATTTTTTTATTACACAGATGTATAAGAAAGGGAGAAAATTTTATAATTATAAAATTATCTTTTTGTGAATCTTATTAAATAACTTTATTAATTTGTAGCAGGAATAATTTTATCATTTAAAAATTATTTTTATTTTTTAATCAAATCAAATAAAAAATAATATTTTCATCATTTTCTTTCCACCTATTTTTCATATATCTAAATAACAAGTAAAAAAATATTTTTTATATATTTTCTTTCCTTTTTTTTCATACTTTTTTCTCACTACATATGTGTGTGTGTATTAATCGTTCGAAGTTGCCATTCTCGTGTATATGAGGAAATATATTAATTACTTTTTATTTTTAATTAGATACATTCTAACTTTTTTTTCACCGATCAACAAACTCTCATAGCACTCTTTTAATCTATTTTAATAATGGTTGACATAGAATTTTATTAACATTTCTATTTTTATTTAAATGGCAAAAAATATTGAAAATTTTCAACACATTTTTAAATGATTTGTTTTAAAAGCGATCAGGATAAATTATTTATCCTTCACTCCATAAATCGCATATCTAAATTGTATTGCATCTGCTCTATGTTGCCAACATAATTTCCTTAACTTTTCGTACTTTTTAAATGTAGAGCACCATGAATTAATATTGTGTAATTCATAAATGTAAATATACGTGGGGGAGAGTCCATTCCCTTTTGTGGTCCTTTCCAAATTATACATTTCCAAACTTAAGTAACGTTATATGGAAATTCTCAAGTTAACACCTAGATAATTTTAGAAATTTCCTAAGAAAAAAATAATTCTACAAGTGAGGGTAAAATTTTTTTTAGGAAGATATTATATTTAGGTAGCGTTTGGTTCGCGGAATGTTTTTAACATTCTTGAGAATGTTTTAAGGGAATATCACATTTCCATGTTTGGTTCAAATTTTAAAAAAAATGTTTGGAAATGTTATATTCTTAAGAATCTTTTTAACCCAACATTCCTCTAAAATATTACCTTTTTTATGACTATAGTTGAGTATATAGTTAACTACCTAACTAAATTTTGTTCTTTGGAGGTCTACAATCGACTACTTAACACTAAATCTAACCTTGGATCTCTTGTAGTTAACTATATAGTCAATCACCACACACCAAATTGCAAGTTATGTGACATGAAGGGATATTGATATTTAGAATGTTAAATGCTATTGTGTATAACTATTATGTGACATATATAATGTTAGAAATAGGGATGGCAAAATTTCGAGATGGATGGTTGCCCCGCGAATTTTGCCTTGACGGGATGTGAACATGGTAAGAAAATTTGCCTTACAGAGCAAGGTACGGGGTAAATTTTATATTCAGAATAGATTTTAGGTAGATGCAATATTAGTGTAATCTATCCCGCAAAACTTTGCAATTTGAATATTACATTTTTATCCTTATACCTAATCCATGTATATATATATTATATATGGACTTTTTAGTAATTTAACAACTGAAAATAAATTTTAATAATATTTTTTGTAATTTTTTAGTTTACTTATCTAAATTCATTTGTTTCTTTCAATTGTTATATTGTTGTATTGTTGTTTTACTTTATTTCTATTCTATTGTGTTACTGTGCTGTTGTACATCTTTATTTTCTCATTTTGTCCAAATTCTTATTATTCCATTCAATTAATATATGTTTCAATTTAGGTATCTAAATTCATTTATTTATTTCAATTGTTGTGTTACTGTGTTATTGTGTTACTGTATTACTATATTGCTATGTTGTTGTGCATTTTTATTTTCTCATTTTATTCAAATTCTTATTGTTCCATTCAATTGCTATATGTTTCAATTTATGAGATAAGACTTCATTAAAATTATGTGGTGTTTATGTTTAAATTTGAAATATTACAAATTTTAAAAATTTTATAAATTTTTTTTATTTTTTATTTTCTGTAGATTTTCTCGTGAGACACCAATGCCTTATGGATTTCAAGGATGATGCCTCAAGTTACCCTGTCTTATGGGATGGGGCAAGTTCGAGGCAAATGGCAAGAGAGTGTGGGGTAAGGCAATTTAGGGCAAATCTGCCCTTGCTTCGCCCCCACTGCATCCCTAGTTAGAAATAAGTTGTATAACCATGCAAGGAGGCATAGATATCATTGAAATATAAACTATGAGATATAGTTAACATCAAATGCATTAAGATCAGGAAAGATATGATGAGGGTGATATGATATTTGGCCACTATATTTGATAATGGTTAATGATGAATAAGGTTGATCAAGAGATATAATGATAGATTATTGAAGAATAAAGAGAGTAGAGGTGTAATACTAAGTAAAGCGAGCTAAATGGGCTAAGCCCGTGTAGGCTTAAGCCAACACAAGCTTGCCTAATTAGCTTATATTTTTTTTGGGCAAAAATAATTAAGCTTTAGATACCTACAAATAAACCATTTTTTTTTAAATAAAAGTAATGATACTATTAGACACACGTACACATACATTAGAGATTGAATATTAGATGTGGTGGATGATACGAAATCTTCAAGGAAAAATTAAATTAGATTAGATTAAAAAATTAATTTCTTTATAAATTATAATTAGCTAATTATTTTTTTATTTTATATAATGAGTTAGTTAAGTAAAATTAAAAAAATTACATTAGATTATTAAACATTGAAATGGATTGGATTAGAAGTTTTTAAAATACTTGAATTTTTTTTAAAAAAAAGGTTCCCAAGTACACATAGGTTTGCCCATGAAAGCTTGCAACCACACAGGTAACCTACATAAACTTGTGTGATAAACGAGCTATACACAAGCTACCTGTAATCAACTTATGACTGTGGGTAACTCATGGGCTCTAAACTTGTTTTACATGTCTAGATAGGAGTTACAATGAGATTTTCTTACTTTCTTTATATGTTATTTTGGTGCATGATATCATATGATTGTGATATGGATACATGTATATTTAAGTGATGGTACAGGTGAGCTTATAAAAACTATTGATGAATATATTGATATTAATAAGAATTGTATTGTGAATTATGCAGCCTAAGTGTTTAGGTATACACAAGGCTAAATCTAGTTGATAAGCTTACAAAAGTATTTTATGTTTGATTATAACTAGAATATTTACTTACTAACCCTTGGTCTTCTCCTTTGGGTGTTTTACTTGTGCAAATTCATAGGTTGAGTTTCCTTTTCTACCACTTTAAATTTAAATTCACAAGGGACTTTCTAGTATGGTTTGGACAATATAGAGTGTTCTAAGTGTAATTAAGTATTTTAGGCCTTATCTTGCATGGATCAAAGGTAGAAGAATATAAACTTTTTTTTAAGTTTAGTTAGGCTAGATTATCCTCAAGTTTAAACAAATTATAAATAAACCTAACTCTTTTTGTAATTAAATCTTGTTCACTAAATGAAATTTTGAATATTCCTTTTAATGCATGAAAAATTCCTTCTAATTTCCGGTATATGCTTTAATATGTTAGTGTAGGATGTAAATTAGACTAGTAGAAAAAAAAAAAACAAGTTTCATGTCGATCACAACTTAGGTTAGGTAGTAATAATTACAATAGAGGTGAATCTAAATTATGATGATAACAATACTTGAATTCATTGATATGAATTAATAATTTAATTATAATTATTTAATATCCAATAATTATGTAAATTCTTATTGAAACATTTTAAATTATGTGAACATTTTAGGAGATGGCATAATGATACAAATAATTGGTGCTAATTATTGATTGGGTTAGGATGTATGTGGTTATAAATAAATGAAATAAGATAGATTAATTGAGAAAGTTTGAAGGAGTTATATATTTTTTTTTTCATATTTTGCCCTTAACATAAGTTAACCTTATTTCAAAAAAAGACATGTCTCTTTTTTATTTCCCCATTTCTTCCCTATCATCTTTTTAACTCCTTACATAAAGAACTATCTCCCTTCATTATTATCAAGGAATTGCTCTATCCATCACAAAATCTACTCTATACCTTTCTCCACTAACTTATAAGTAGTATTTAACTAAGATCTTTGATTAATTTCATAGTATTTAAGGTATTTTAATTATTATGAGGTTTTAAATGAATTTAGGTTTGATCTTAGGTTTTTAGTTTGGAATTTATGAATTTCTTGATGGATTTTATTGTTATGACTTAATTCTTTTGAGTTATGATAGTTTGATAGAGAGAATTGAGGTTGTAGGTGAGATTTATACTAACTTTTTTTAGATGTATAGTAAAAATTCTCAATATAATTGATTGTAACCTTTTTTAATTTATATAATTAATTATAATCAAATATCCACTCTTTAGACTTATATAATCGATTGTAACCTGTCCTCTTTAAAAAAAATCACATGTTTCAAGGATTTTAATCTTATTGTCTCTTTCTTGTTGCATATGGTGTAAGAATAAATGATCTTGATATGAATAATTGGGAATGAAATGAGTATGTAAATATACTTATGATATAATGTGATTAAGTATATAAGAATTAGTCTTATTATGCCATACAAGTTTGAAATTTGGATCTTCGTGCATGCTATGAAATATGTTAGATTGTTAAATATTAATTATTATAAAATGAAGGTGTGTTACGATGTTAGTATGCTGTGTAACAATGGTATTTGGGCTTAGAGACCCATTGTGATTTTCCTTGTATATGTAAATATAAATTACATGGAATTTAAATTACATTTGAATAATTGAGGCTTTTTTTATTTATATGAATGTCAATGCCTTTATAATAAAAAGAGATTAAAGTGCTAGTTGAAACATTGATTTATATTTAAGAAATTGTGTTATATATGAGTTGTGATGATGATAGGGTGATCATATTCTTATGGCTTTGAATCCACATACTAATATCACAATCCAACCCTAATAATGATTGTTGTGGAAATCGATAATTTGATTTGCATTAACCTAACCTATTTTCCTTATTAAAATAACATGTATTTCTACAAAAAATTCACTTTACCAAAACAAATCAATCCTAAATTTTTAAAAATTTTCATAACATTTGTACCTGATGCAATCTGAATTTCTCAATAGAAAATGATTAAATATTTTTAAAGTTGAATAAAAGAGATTAGATTAAAAAGTTTCCTTAGCCGATTTTATTTGATTGATGCCCACTTCGGGGAGAAACGTAAGTCTATAAATAACCTCGTCATTGCATGATGTTATGCCTTTTATTATTGGCGGTTTCGTTAATCCTTGAATATTCAAGTTCATAGAAGAAACGAATGAGAAATCCAAATAATAAAAAGATTAAAAATTTATTTTGATTTTTATTGAAATAATTTTTTATCAATTTTATTTTTATTTAAAAGTTTATTTCAATTTAATTTTTCTAAAATTAAAAATTTTTAAAATTTATTTTTTACAATAATTTAATATTTTATTTCATGTATAAAAGAATTAAAATTTAAAAAATTTTAATTTTATAAAAATTAAATTAATATAAATTTTTAATAAAAAATAAAAATGACAAAAATTTAATCTTATAAAAATTAAAATAAATTTTTAATGTAATAAAAAATGAAGAACGACAGAAAAAAAAACAGCATACAGGCGGGCGGTGTAAGGCCATGCCTATTGGTCCCCCAAGGGATGGAATTATAAAATAGCTAAAACACGAAGTAATAATTAAATTCAAAATATATGTGAAACGGGGATGGCTGATTGTATTTCAATAAGGAAAACAAGAAACGACGTGGAGTATCATGAAATGCGGCATCTCGAAGCAGTTGCATGCGTTTTATTAGTATTATTTTTATTTTTATTTTTGATAAGATCTATAAAATGGTTGACTTTCAGTGGCACCCGTGGGGTCTGTCTGCGCAATGGACGTCATCATCCCATGAGCTTGCGCCGTATACGATACGACACCGCTGGCCGCCCATTCGCAATTTACGAATTACGATTACAATTTTAATTCCCGGAACATGATACGCTTCATGACCTCACGTTACCATGCCATTAACAGCTAACTCCTTGTAAACTGAACACAGATCCTCTCGAGAAGAAGGATGGTAAATTTTGAAAAAAAAATATAAAATTTATATTTAAAATTGTAAATTCCTAAAAGATAGTAGTAAATTTTAGAATAAAAGTTATGTTTGTATTTTTAAAAATGATAAAACAGAAGAGATTTTAGATTTTTTGTAACTGTACTAATAATGTTATATATGTTTGAATATATTTTTATTTTTATTTTTATTTTTTAAAATAATTTTTTACAATAAAATTTAAAAACAGTTTTTAAAAATGAGTAAAATAAAAGCATAAACATAGTTCCCTATGTTTTCCGGAGAACAAAATTTGACAAAAAAATTTCAATTTAATTTTGATTTATTATCTTTAAAACACATATTTTCAACAAAATTTTTAAAAACAAGGCTAAAAAATACGTACTCAAAAAAAGTGTCTTTTTAAAAAAAACAATTTTTAAAAATTGTAACCAAACAACCCGTTGTGTCTCATGGCTTGTATTTAATTCTGTTTAATTAAATCGTATTTTCAGCAAATTGATTGTGTGAATGTATGCAAATATGGTGTTAATTTTGTTTTACTATTAATATAATTGTAAATAAACGTGAGGTTATCATTATATACGTAATTAAGTGCTTTACTTATCTCCCAAGGAAAATAGTCAAAATTGTAATATGCACTTCATTGTACGTAATTCAGATTGGCGGTTAAAGATTTTGAGTGATGAAATCGGTGACGCTAGGAGGCTAGGTCAAAATTGTGAATGATCAAGATCAAAACAAAAACATTGGCCCGTTTGGTTAGTCGAAGAGTGGGGTTGTGGTCTTTAATCGTAATCATATAGAAAATCCTGTCAACCACGTATGCTGAAAAGACGTTCCCTGCTAGCTTACGTGTGTAATTTGTTTTTTTTTTAAAGCAAGAATAATATATTTTTCAATAGAGGCAAATAGAAGGCATTTTATACATATATAGATGCTACTATATTACTATGTTTGTATGCAATTTACATGCATACACACTTGTTTGGTAAATAAGAATGAGCAACCTAAAATTGGAAAGGTATCCCAAGTTGCATTCACCTTTCGGCTATAAATTTTCTCAAAAATGTGTAGTAATTTATCCAATTCTCTCTTCAATTTCAGGCTGACAGGAGTTCGAGGAGAAATGGTTTATTGTTATAAGTTTGTTTAGAGGTGAATTTTATGTGGTTTTGGAAAGTTTTAAAATTGAGGGTAAGGTGATAATTTTAAAAATTATTTGATTATATTTGTTAAAAAATAAATATTTATAATTGAATAATTTCATTCTAACAATTTTAGAACTTACTACATCACCTTAAGTTATAAACCTTAAAAATACTAAAATTAGTCCCTTATTTAGAACAAAGGATGATAAGAAAATGAATCATTATTTTAATGTTATTTTATACAAAAGTCATTTGAAAAGGTTACATCTTAATTTTTAGAATTGAATTCCTTTAAAGTGTAAAATATATTTTAGAAAATAAATTATTATTGTAGTCCTTGATGTAAAAATCAAGAGTTTGGAATTTAATAAATAATAATACATTTGAAAAATAATTTTAAAATTTATAATTATCTGTTCTTTTAACTTTTCCATCAAGAATTATCATATTATACTTTATTTTTTAAAATGCATCTAATATTCTAGAGAAGCACAATCACAATTCCTCCCCACATGTATACCTCTCTTTCTTTCTCATAGTCCAAGTAACTAAATTTCTCCCACTAGGAGAAAAATAGTTTATGGACTTGTTTGATATAGATGTGAAAATATCGTTAATTATAGTATACAATAATTGTAATTTTTTTCTTACTAATGGCATAACTTTTAATAATAATTACTCTTTTTTGAAGGATAACTGATTAAAAAGTTTTAGTAAGAAAAAAATTTTGATTAAAAATAATTCATAAAAAGTCACTTATTATATAATAGCATGGCAAGGGTGCAAAAATGAATCAGATCTATTGAATGACGTTTTTTGGAGGCGGGATTCTCTCTTGAAAGAACTGGCAAGACGAGTGAGAGGATTTCCCCAAGGGGAGAACTTCGGTGAGCAGATCCCAACAATAAGCTACGAGGGTAGTTACTTTTGAGTGAGCCGAGTGGCCTATCCCAAAACAAAAAGAGGAGGCCTTTATATATATGCTTTTCTGTTGGAAGCCGGAAAAGGAAGATACCAGACTTCCCACATGCACAGAAGGTGCTCAAATTGATTTCGTAGGTTTAAACAAATTATAATCAATGCATAAAAGGATAACATCATTATTTTGTTTCTCAAACCACTTCATGTATTATAATGTAATACATAGGTTGTTTGCTTAAATTTAGAAGGGAAAACATCACATTAACCTCAAAGTTTGTAGGAGTGTTAATAAGAATTTGTTTTTAAATTTTAACTGCAAAAATAATAAGTCATTTATGATGTACGAACATACAAAATTCTGAATTCGCATGATTTCATTATAAGTGAGGTGAGCTAATGCATGCATTTATTTCTTAATGTATGAATACTGCGATGCATGCTTTCATGCAAATGCAGATTGCAGAAATTTTCTCCTTTTTGTGACTCCAAATGCTGCATGCCTGCTGCTTTATATTGCCTTATTAGTATTATGCTATCAGAAAAATTGCAAAGCAAATTAAGTTTCAGTATAATATTTTAATATCCTTGCATTCTACTGCTTTATTTCTTTATTATTACTAGTTTTTTTTAGTCCCAGCCATCGGGGAAGAACTTTGCTTTTTTTGCATTATGCTAGCTGTAAACTTATAAAGCAATATAAATTTCAATATAATATTTCAGTATCTGCTGCTCTGTTTGTTTGTTTTCTTGCACTGTTTTTTCCATGATATTGCTCTTAACAGCACGTTTGCCTCAAAATACCTACAATGTGATATCTTTATGCAAATGCCCATTTTACCAAACAAGCGGATCAACGTTTAATAATAAAAACAAAAAGGCACACTCAGCTGAAAAAACATTGGGGTTTGAAATAAATTATATATCATACTATATATCATGAAAATCTCGCGAAAATAAATCATTCAAAGCATTTGTTTTAAAAAATTAAAATAAAATACTCGAATGAAGGAAGCCCTTCTTTGATCAACTTGCTATATGCTTTTTCAAAATTTTCATTCTCAATATTTCATGAATTTTAGGCTAGAAGGTTGGAAGAAAGGGATCACATCCTCTTCACAAAAATAAGGGTGTCAATTTTAACACTGAAGATTTCATTTTTGGGTTAGGATTCTTTTTCATAATGGAAGTTCCATCCAATTTACCGTAACCTTGAATTTAAAGGAGTATGAATTCAATTCTTAAATGTATTTTTGTTGAAAGAGATTGTTTATTACTCATGTCCACCTTGAGTACAAAATAATTGATGATGAATAAAACCTTCGATTATAATAATATTAAATTTAAGGCTTACATAATATCACTTCGTTAATGTTAAAAATAAACACGCTGATTTGCTAAAGGGTTTTCCATATATATATATATATGGATAGAATTTCATTATTTACTTCCTCTTCTCACAACGTCACGTCCCCGGCCACCTTGCGGCACTACTTTCCGACTAAAATTCCACCAGCAAGAATCCTTCTTAGTCCATTAACTCCATTAACAGATCCCTAGTCTTTTTCTCTATTTCACCTGTTGTTTAAAGAGTAATATTATGAAAACTTTCATATCATAAGAAATTAAATATTTTATTATTAAATTATTATTTTTTTAGCTTTCAAAATAGATAAATTAAAATTAAAAATATAAATATTAATATATTAAATATAATATTACAGTAGAAATTCTCATGTGAAACTTCTCATAACATCACATTTTTTTAAAACAATAATTCTATAAATCCCTACCTCGTTTTTTCCTAGATTTGACTTATCTTACAAACATGAAAATAAGCGAGTAGGCTTCAAATTTGCCTTTCTTTCTTAGGCAATGAATTCTACAATCATGTTTCACACTTTCTTCCTATCCTCATACAGATTTACACCACTTTGCCTTGCATTTCTTTATGTATTGGATTCAAAGTCGCAAAAATATCAATGTCAATCTAAATTTCAGGATGCAATCTGTATTTTTTTTTTCCTTAGAATTAATGGAGACTTAGATGTCACCAAGTAATTACTTGAGTATAGACATGATGTCGTTGGCATATAGCCCATGGCTCGAGAGAGAATAGATGGTGGTGGTAGGTTGGTTATTGTTAGCACTTGATTGATTGACCATTCTGTGTATTTCAGTACAAAATACATAATGGGCCGCTAGGTCATGTTTTAAAGCAAAGAATACACTTTGAAGATCGGGTCAATTCTAAGGTGCCCCTAGTGGTACCAAACTCGGGGTGGTGTGGCAAAATACAGGCCATTGGATGAGATTACTAAGTCAATGCTAAGACTTTTGTAATCTCATCCAATGGCTTGTATTTTGTCACATCACCCCGGGTACCAAACGCAAGGGGCACCATAGCAAGCACCTGAAGATCGATACCTACCACACTTTCTGCTTATTTAAAATGGAAAAACAAATGCTATAGGCAAAATTACTACAATATTTAGAGAGATCTACCATGCTTTATGAATAAATAATTTATAAAAAAAAGATAGACTTAAACTCTTAAAGGCACTTTGAGAGCTTTACTTTTGAAGGATTTACATATATTTTTATATTCATTTCTCTCTTAATAAAGTAATATTTTTTGAAATGAATAGAATTAAAATATCTTTTTACTTATGATGTGGATTAAAATATTTCATATCAAAATAATTACGAGGTGGTTCAAACTTTTTCACCAACCCAATCGCCTATCTGCACGTTGTTGTTTGAACAAGTTGTTTTTACTCGTCTGACTTAATATAATAATTTATATATAATTGAGATAAGTCCACACTGAATTTTAATAATAATAATAATTATTGTTGTTGTTGTTATTATTATTATTATTAATATAATAATTTATATATCATTATTGTATAGTAAATAAAATTGAATAAATTCATCTTTTTTTGTTTGGAGCTGGTACCGTTTTGAAGAGTCAAAACCATATTTTCTTTTTCTTATATCTTCCAGAATCCCAAATGGAGTGGAGACAGTGGAGGAAGAAGGCGTCCGGAAAGATTCATGTTTTAACACCATTGGTCTGACATTTTACGGGGCCATTTTGCTCTGATTTTCAAGGGACGCCAATAATTTACACTGAACACCAACGATTAGTCCTTCCCGCACTTGCATACTGGTATGATTGCCTAAATATGATTCACATGTTGGACAAATTTATTTATTTTTGGCATGACTTGTTTCAATTTTATAGAAGACAAGAAAAGTAATATGAAGTAAAGATAATTAAATAAATTTTTTTAATTCAAAATGACATTTGATAATTTTTTAAAATCTTATACTTTTTGTTACATTCAAAATTTATTTTTTAATATATATATATAAGGTTTTGCTTGATTGTAAGAGAGAATGAGAGAGAAAGAAAATAGAAGAGAAGTTATTTTCTTCAGGATTATTTAATTATAAGAGAAAATAGAGGAGAAAAGAAAATGCAGGAAAAATCAAAATAAAATTTTAATCTTAAAAATAAGAAGTTATATTGCAAACTTTTGATTCAAATGATACATAATATCTTTTAAAAATTTTATGTCTTTTATTGTATTAAGATTTAATTATTCACCTATGTTTAATAATTTAATTATTTTTATTTGAATATTTACAAAAAACTATGATTACAGTGGGACCGTTGTGAACATTTGAAATCCTATGAATGGAATTGGGTTTGGACATATATATGGCATTTTGAAAATATTTAACATGTGCTTGATGTTAACTGATGGATACAAATAAGGGAACGGAGCTCCCCCGTGTCATATTTTTTGCGAATTTGAATCATGATTCATCTTCATTTATTTGCAAATTAGAGTGATTTTTTCAAAGAGAGTAAATTAAAAATAATTTTTATATTAAAAATAATAAATTACAAAAAATTATATATTTTAAAATATAAATTATATTTCTATTTTTCTATATTGACAAAAGAGAAAAAAAATGGAGGATTCCGGATCGTATTTTTTCACATGCTTTACAGGGACGGTTGCCATACTGGCGTTGAAACGATGCTCAAATGTACGACTTTGTGGATGCCACTCATTCTCCATTGGCATCAGCTTCCGGGCGGCAACCCAATAGCTACCGGAATGGATGCCAGCATTCGGCTACCACAGTAGGCCGCGGTCGAAGACGCAGAGACAACAGACACAGCACACAATAATGCAAGAGAAAAAAAAGGGAAGACCACAGCAACGGGAAAACTCATCGGAATGCGACGTTGCCGGCAGCTTGATGTCAGAGGTCCTTCCCGCAGACGGCAGTTCAAGCAGCAGCAGTAGCTCCCCCTTTTTCAGCATGCATGGTATGCAGCATTTTCTCCTCTTTTCTCCTCTTAACTGAGGAGAAAAAAACAAGTGGGAACTACAGTACTGTATAATTTTTTTTTACCTTAATTTCTGCAGCAACCATACAGGAAAAAATTGTCAAATTTTCTCACTTTTTTATCCTAAATTTCTATTCCCCTCTTTTCACCCCAATCAAACAAAATGTAAGATTATCCACTTATCCCTATTCCCTCTCATGTGCAACACTAACGTATATGGGGCTGTTTTGCACAGATTTTCAAGAGAAACTAATAAGGTGCGGACTTCCACGACGAAATAGAAAAGTGGGGGCAAACCTACCTTAATATTTTTATTTTGGAATCTTGAGGCAAGTGTGCACCAACAATCAGTTCTTTCCACATCGGCATGTGGGTATGATGGCCTAAATAACTGTACATGTTGCACAAATTTATTTATTTTTTGCATAACTCAACTTGTTTCTATTTAATAAAATGCAAACAAGTCACATGTAGGGGTGCAAGTTCAGGCGGCCTACTAGCAGTTAGCAGCTTATCCGGAGTGAGGTAGTTTATCAAGAGTCCACGGGCTAAAATCTAATTTAATTTGATCTATTTATTTAAATAAATAAATTAATTTATTTAAATAAATAAGTTCAATTTTTTTTTAAACTCGATCTATAAGCGTATTAGATCGGTCTATTTAATTATGAATATATTTATAAATAATATAATATTATATATTATATATATAAATAATATAAATATTTTAATACATATATATGTATATAATACTAATTAGGTCATTGAAAAATTTTAAGTCTATAAAAAGTTTTAGTCTTTTGCCAAATTTAAAAATTTATTTATATAAAAAGATTTTCAAATAAATTAACAAGTCTAATTAGATTTCTTTAATAAGTCAAGCCGAATTTGAATTTTAGTCTTATATGGGTTAATAAGTTATACGTAAATTAATAATTTAAAAAGTAGATTTAACTTACTTAGGATAAAGTTTAACTCGCACTAACCTATTTACACTCCTGATCACATGAAATAAAAATATCTAAACCCTTAAGATTATACATCTATCCACTATCCCTCTTACGCGCAACACTAACACATATAATTATTAAGAAGAAACTGTTCTCTTTGCAATTTGTGGCTATTTCCCTAGCTGCTTTTATTCACACTCTTTTTTTTTCATAATCTTATATTAAAAATGATAAATTACTTAATATATATATTTATATATACACAATATTTTAAACTTGATTCAAACCTAAGATCTTAAAAGAATCAAAATAATATCAAGTACAATTTCAAATGTTATAAATATTAAAAATAAAATTTTAAATATTTTATATTTATTAAATTAAATTTTATAAATTTGTACTACCATCTTATATGTAATAATAATTTTTTATTTATATTCAAAATTTAATTTTAAATTTTATTTTCAATACTTATAATATTGTTGTCTCTCCCAGGATTTTCTCCACCAAGTATACTTTTAAACGCATCACATCATGATTTAACAATTAGTCCTGGCACTACTCCACGAGAAAAACATTTCCTCATTTGGGTTTCAGTAAAACTGCTTATATCATTCTTTTTTTCTTACTATATATATTTTGCATGAGCTTTCTTACAATTACATTTCCTATATATAGAAATACCCAAGCAACTTACAAAAATTTAGTAAATTATATGGCTACTTAAGGAATATTGTGGAAGGAGAACATGTATATATAGCAAAACTTCATAAATTTTCTCGATCCCATTAACAAGTTTTAGCATTCAATGTGGGGTCTACATATTTCTGTGTGATTCATTAATCAACTGAATTTGAGTGGAGGGATATTAATTATGTGAAATTGAGTAAAAAAGAAAATATAGTCCAAGTGGTGCTAGATCCCTTGTGTGACAGTGCAATTGAACTTGTATGCCCACCTAGTTTTATAATGAGTGGAAGTTCATAAATAAATTGAGAAAGTAGGTGGAGTAAAATGTGTAGTTTTGCCAAACTCATACCTCTATCCACTCCTTGTCAAACTAGGTCCTACTTCAAGGATAAAATTTAAAATAAAAGATAAAGGGAATAAAATATAATTTATTAAATATTTTAATAAATGCCTTAAATTTTTTAAAAAACATAGATAAATTTTATGAGAAGAATTCAAAATCCTAATTTTTTTCCTAATTTTGAAGTGGTTACAATGCAAAAGTCAATAAAACTTTGACCTATCTTCCTTATAAGTGAAAGTAGATTGAGAATGAGTATAAAGAATATATGCTTAGATTTCACTCTATTTTATTTTTTTGCTAAAATGGGAGACATGATAAGGACTTGACATTTTAGATCGCCGGCAATGATATGCAGCAGATCAAGAAGAATTAATAAATAACAAAAGCATAAAGGACAGTATGTTGAGAGGAATTTGTCTTTGGAAGTTAAGAGACACCTTTTGATTCGGGCAGGTAGCATCCAACAGCCAGGAGAGCTGCTGCCCATCAAAATCAGCAGAAAAAGGGTGACAGATATATCACATACCAATAAAGATGCTTAATTGAATTGAGAAGCCTTGGTTTCATAAATGATTGTGTTATCCTGTGATTTACATTTGCATATTTGGTTCAATTTGACAATAACTTTTATTTTAATTAGGTGAGTCCAAATTCACATTAAAAAAAATACATACAACATAAGATAAATAGTGTTAGAAATAATGGAGAAAATAGTAATTTTCTTCTAAGGAGAAGACTATGGTGCAATGATCAGCTTATCAACGGTTGATATTGTGTCCTACAATCTATTTCCCAGCTTTGAAACTTGTTATTGAAAAGTTTGTGTATTTTCATATTGACCCCATCAATTTTGTAAAATTATACCTAAAAAATATAGAGCCTTGGGCTAAATATTCGAACCTAGCCCAAATTCTTCATTCCTAATTCAAGCCTTCTTTCGAAACCAAGTTGTAGTGATGAAAGGATGGTAGACGTGCAGGTCAGCCCGCCGCTTATTTATCTCGTAGTTCCACTTTCAGATCGTGGAGCAAGACCCAAAAAAAGGGAGTGAACTTGTAGGCTTAGGAAGCAAGAAGAAGAGTGAAGGTCGCCCCTATTAAAAAAATGGCTTGAGTGAAGACTGGAGTGGCACAAGACAGATTGAAAGCCAAGGCTTTTTGAGAGCCTTCTTGACTAACATTTCAACTGGGCTTTGACTAAAGGGGGTTTTCAAGTTCTGATCCAAATTGTATAATTGTACTCATCTCAAGCTATTAAATAAAGAGAACAGAGGTCTCCTGAATTATTTTTAGCGAAGAACGACGATTCCTCAAAGAGAAACCTCCTGACGAAGGTTTACCATTCATGGAGTTTCGCTCATCCCCTCTCACATCTTGCTTGGAAAAAACCGCTGCCAAAGAAAATGTTTCCCATTGTCACTGACTCTTCTTTGTGGACTCCTCCAAATTTCTCATGCAAACTTAATGTCTCCCACTGAAACTAGTATCTTATCCTTTATAAATATTTCTATTCCCAGTTCCCCTTATGCTTTGAACCCCAACGAGACTTAATATCATATTGACAGGGTCAATATGAAAATACGCAAATTTTTTAATAACAGGTTTCAAAGGTTTCAAAGCTGGGAAATAGATTGTAGGACGCAATATCAACCGTTCATAAGCTGGTGCACCACTAGCACCACTTTTTTTTAGTGGTACACCATAGTTTTTCCCTTTTTCTAATCATTATTTTCAAATACTATTAACATGACAACTTGTAAGTGCGGCAGGCCTAAGGACTTTTCATTTTCAGTTAGTTTACGTTGATTCACCGCGTGTTTGATCAACTAAAGATAGTAATTTTCGATATAATATCATAACTCAATACAAATATGATACATTTATTTAAATTTAGAATAACACTTTAATTGGTTTAAAAATTTATTTTAAAATTTTAATTAAAAATAATTAATAATTTAATTATAAATAAATATATATAATAAAAATATAAATTTTTATTTTCATAAAATAATAATAAAAATTTAAAATAATATTTTATTAATAATTAAAAATATTTTTTTAAAAAAATAAATAATTAAATTTAATAAATTATTTAATAATATAAATTTTATTAATTAAAATTATTAAATAAATTAAATTAATAAGCGATTCTAATACTTTTAATATGTTTAATATATGAATTGATTCAAACCACAAATTGCCACCCTGTCACCCACAAAAGGAAAAAGAAATGAATTTCCTAGCATGATTCATTGTGTGTTTGACCAACACAGGAGGAGGGAATTAAGAGAATCGAATATTGGGCCGATCCCCATATTCGGGCTAATGATCAGGGAACAACACAAGTAATTCTCAATCCAAGTTAAGAAGAAGAAAATTATGAGCATTTGATTGACTTGGCCATGCCGTTTGTCCAGGCAACTTCAAGTGTGAATCCTGAAGGAAAGTGGCAAACTTTGGATCTCGGCAGATTGGGTTGGTTGGAAAGAGGGCTTTTACATTTGAACGTACCAACCCGCAAAAGCACGCTCATGGACAAGCAAATGATTCTAGTTCTTCTTTAATGTCCTATAAGCACTTGAATATATTTTCTACCAATACACAACTTTAAATCGTTTCATCGTTTCGTTTGTTTCATTTTCAGCCAAAAGATGACACGGGAAGGAAAAGGAATGGGGATATGAACAATGAGTTTTATCATCTCATGAGTACAGAAGCCAATCTCTGCTAAAATCAATCAGCAATCCCAACTCAACCCTGAACAAAGCCGCAACTTAAGAACTGGGGATATGAACAATGAGTTTTTAACTTCTCAAGAGCACAAAAGAAAATCTCTGTTAAAATCAATCAGCACTCCCAACTCAACCAAGAACAAAGCTGCAACTTAAGATAACATGCGACAGAACCTACAACTGACATGCATTAAAACTTCTTAAATTGCATCTTTCAAAGCTCTGTGTCGAAAAAACGAACCATCAAGTCAGAAACAATTCTTCGAGCAAAGGGTATATAACTCAGGCTATACCTGTAACAATTTGGAATTATTATAGATCAATATAAGTGAACAACTTAAGCTATGAAACAAAGTCATTTCAAATTGCTCTTTAACTGAGAAATGGTTTTCATGTCACAATGTTGTCCCAGGTAAACAGGACTGTTAAAGACAGACTTACCAAATGAGAGCGCAGATCTCAATTATGATAGCAACTATGGTTAACACCTTGCTACGGATCTACAAAACAAACAAAATTATAATTTTTTATTGATTTTCCAGGATTTCAATAAATTCCATGCAGTTCAATGGATGCTACAAGGGGATAACCCAGCTAAGTTTGTTTACTAATGAATGATTCATATAGTAACAAGTAAAAGAATATTGAGGATTTCTCAAACGCCCCATTTGTTATACAAAATTTTATGAGACCACCAAAGAATGCAAATTATGACTATCATATAGGATTCCTAGATGTTGGAACATGCCCATTAGATCCAAGAACTTACCCAAAGAGCAAAAATAAGTGCTATAACCACACAGCCAAGATATATGACTGTTGCATAAACACGGACAGGGTCAAACATCATTCCAATTTGTCTTTTAGGTCCTAGCAGGAAGCCTGTGCTGCCAAATATATGAAATATATTGGAAATGACAATTTTTATGTCAGCTCAACTGAATCCAGGACAATTAATATTTAATATAGAGAAATAAATACAACATTGTCACTCATTCTTCCCTGATAGCATATATGCATGTGAAGTTACTTAAGTTCACAACAAAGAATAATGAAAAGAAGGTATAAAAATGAAACTAAAGCCTTATCTATAATATTATGGGGCAAAAAGGGAAAAAGTCCAACTAGCCAATAACAGGCAGGTGGCTTCACTTTCATCATATTCTTTTGTCAGGATGTTGGGGGAAGGTTTATGGATAATTAAAACACAAAACTGTGAATGATAATGTTGAAATTGGACCTATCCATAGCATCCTCACATGTTGTCCTGCATTATTTCAACTATTGAAAAAGTTTTTCCTTAAATTGCCACAGGTAAACAACAGGGATACTGAATCTACCTTCCAACTGCCAATAGGTTGCCAAAGGTGAATAGCACTGCAAATTTGATGGGCTTGGCAAAAACAATCAATGACTGCAAAAATAAAACCAAAAAGAAAAGAATATTGTTACTTATTTGCATTTTGCACCAAAGACTTGGGGCTGCTACTCCACTGAAGAATTGAATTAATTGGGTGCATCTAGAAAGCTCACAGAGAACCAAACATTGGCATTTTAACTTTTGTTGCTTTTAATTGTGCAATTTATGATATAATCTTCCTTGTGTCTTTTTTGGCCTCCGTTGAAATTTATGTCTCAAGTTGCCAAATAAAACAAAGTTCACGAATTTAGGCAAGCCTATAGGAAAAGGTAGTTCACTGGGAATGTAGAAATTTCTTCTTAATAGCAGTGGAACCTAATGGGATGTGATTTTTAAAATCTTCTTTAAAAGCAGTTATAGTAAACATTGGAGAAATTGTGGAAATAAGTAATAATATTTTACTGCCATTGACCTGAAACTGAATTAGATAGTGGAAAGAATTTTTTACGCCCTTCAAAATCATTTTACGTTTTAAAAAAAAAAAAAATTCTGAAAGCTCTTTAAAATCAAATTACTGTAAGTAGTAAATTTTATACTCAACACAAATGCAGCTATGTCAATGCATCAGATTTCAATGGCGCCACCAGAAAACAACATGAACACGAGGAGGGTAAAACTTGCTGGCATATTGATGGTCTCCCTCTTAAGATGAAATGTATGAAACGATTAATATTAGCCCCCTAATATCAGAATGCAGAAATGATTGGCAATTGAATAAATAATAAATGCAACAATATTTCTAGGACATACATAAAAAGAGGTCAATCTTTAATCATCTTGCTGTAATATTAATGGCCTTGGCATGTATGACACTTGTGAATAAGTTCCTACTCCTTTCAATCTAGTCAAATGAGGGTGAGGCACTTATATCTAATCGCCTGCATTAATTATAAGATATGGTGCTAGTCCTTGTCCTATTTACAAGTAAAATTTCTACGTCCTAGTCCTATTTAATTTACAAGTAAAATTTCTGCTCGTTAAGATCTAAAATATAAGAATTGATACAAACCAAATATCTTAAATAACATGCACTTAAAAATGGGCACAAATTTCTCTTACCAGAAACATGCAAACCAGACCAGCAATCAAACAAGCTGCGAACCCATAAATTCTCTGCTCATTCAAAATCCCAAAGTAGATTAAGAACTGATAGACAGCTACTCCAAATCCTTATACTTGTGCAAAGAGTTTCGAAAGCCACCTGCATTGGAGAGAGGGAACAGAAGCCATCTGAATCTTCACCCAACAGGTTCTCTCCTTCTTCTTCATTACCTCCTAACCAGGACTGGTCGAACTTCCACATTATCAAAGCCTACCTTCCAATGCAGGAACTCTCCGCCAGAATCACACTTACAATCTCAGGATTTCCCTTTGTTGGGTCTAATTTTATGATGGCAATACCATAAAGAAAGCAAATCGACCATGAATACTCCGGAAATTCGACATATTTCAATCTAACAGAACACAATAAAATTTTAAAAAATAAAAACCTTACCGAAAAGACTTCAAATTATTACTCTGATCTGATCAAAACCAAATCAAATCCGGCGAAGAAATTTGGGCCAAATACAGTGACATGAAACTCCTTCTGGTTTGCAGTACCCGCGGAATCACTGAAGTAATCAAACTCCGAAGTATCGAAGTGGGAAGTTGGCAGTGGCACAGGGAAGCCAGGGAAACATGGAGGCCAGCACAGTATCACGGAGAAGAATATCCAACGTTCTCGTAAAGCATATTTAAAACATAATTTGACCCCTGATTTTAGCTCTCCTCACGATTCAATCTCTAAATTTCATTTTATTGGGAAAATTAGTCCCTACATTTGTTATTTTTCGATTTGAGAAAATTGGAAAATACAAAGGAGGCATCCCACTACGTGGGTGTGACGATTTTTATATGATATGATAATCCAATATGAATACAATATATCTATTTAGGTTTATATTGATATATCAATTTATTTAAAAATTTATATTAAATTTTTAAAAATTTGATTTAAGAAATAATTAATATTTTAATTATAAATAGATATATAATAAAGATATAAAATTATTAATTTAATAAAATAATAATAATTTAAAATAATATTTTATTAATAATTAAAAATATTTTTATAAAAAATAAAAAATTAAATTTAATAAATAATTTCATATAAATTTTATTGATTAAATTTATTAAATAAATTAAACCAATGATCCGTGAATAATTTATTTTCATATATTTAATAAATTGATTAATTCGAATACATGAATTTATATCTTTATCATTGTTTGAAAATTAAAATTTCAAAATATGTATCAATAATTTCTATTTGAAAATTGTGCATAATTATTATAAGAAAATTAATGACTTTTTTAGTAAAAAAATAAAAAATAGTTGTATCACAATTTTATCGTGAAATCGTAAAATTTACATGTTTATTGCAAGCTTCTACAAGGTTCCTGTTTTCTTGTTGCTTGTAAATTTCATTTTAATAAGCCACTTTATGGTAGATAGTAACGGCAAACTTAGACTTAAATAGCATATGAAAAATTATCGGTTGAATTTCTTTCACCGTTAATTTAAAAAAAAAAAAAATTAACATTGGTTGGAACAAATAAGCGTACAATAGTGGGGATAAAAATATTGAAACGGTGTCGCAGCGACTGAACGAAGCTTGGGGCTCTCCTGTTAGAACTGAGGTTCCCAAGGGGTGTGGAAGTCGAAACCTAGAACTGCATCTAGAAGCTAGAGCTGGTGATACATTTCTGGGGGATTTTAGCTGGGTTGAGCCATTGAGAATGTCGTCGACGCTGCTGGAGGTGACACGGGGAGCTCACGAGGAGGTGGAGCGGCTTGAACGCCTCATAGTAAAGGACCTTCAGAATGAACCCGCCACCAACAAGGACCGTTTGTTTCAGAGCCACCGCGTGCGAAACGTGATCGATACTATTACCTCCACCACCGAAAAGCTTGTAAACTTTTTGCTTCTCTCATTTTACTTGAGTTGTGTGAAATTTCATTATCCGTGAAGTCGAAGGAAAGATGGGAAATTGTGTTTTTCTTACTTTTTTCTGTTTCAGATTGAGATATATGATGATAAAGACAATGCAAGGAAGGATGAGATTGCTGCACTGGGAGGTCAAACTGCAACTGGGACAAATGTGTTTAGTGCCTTCTATGATAGACTGAAAGAGGTAATTTGCTCATTCACTGGTAACAGATGCAAAATGTCAGGTTTGAAGATGTATTTTGCCTATATAGGACATCTCTCGTTATCACTTGAATTCTACATTATATTCTGCACAATTTGATTGTTTTTACATTCAAGAGCATAAAATAGCCAACCGAGAGCCCCAAGGAGCAAAATTATTCTCATGTTTAATATCTATACATGTACATGGTGATACGATATCATGGAGATACCTGGATGAAGCTCAGTTAAGCTGGTCAAGATCAGTGAGAAAACAAATAGCATCTTTGTTTATATAGTGAACCTTAGTTATTATAGTTATTTGATTGGAATTGCAGTCTCATATTGGATATATTTTGTGCAGATTCGAGAGTATCATAGAAAGCATCCAGCTGCACGTGTTGTTGATGCTAATGAAGATTTTGAAGCACTACTTAAGGAGGAACCTCAAATTGAGTTTAGTGGAGAGGTATCTCTCTTGCTCATACTTTCAACTGCTATACTTTCCAGGTGCTGCTGCAGATTTTCCAGTTGCTGCTGCAGATTTTCCAGTTGCTGATTATTTGAATTTTTGGTTTCAGGAAGCTTTTGGGCGATACTTAGATTTGCATGAATTGTACCATAAGTATGTTAATTCCAAATTTGGAGAGCCAATTGAGTACTCTGCCTATCTTGATGTTTTCTCACAAACAGATAAGATTCCTCGCAAAATGAAGATGACCAGGTGAGTTGCCTCTCACCTTTTCTGTCACATTGACTTGTTGCTCTTTAGACATTATGTGCTTCATTTTTCTAACTTGTTTGCATAGATGTCTAAGTTTCTTCATTTCAATTTTCTACAGACAATACAGGGAATATATCGAGAGTCTTCTGGAATATCTGATATACTTTTTCCAGCGGACAGAACCCTTGCAAGATCTGGACAGAATTTTTTTGAAGGTAATCAGTTTTTATCTGACCTCTCTTAGTTTCGTGCAGTTTGCATGTAATTTAGGTCTCACTTTTGTGTAAAGGTTAATATTAAATTTATCCTCCCTCTCTTATCTCTAATATTTCTGCAGGAAGCAAAACATAATAAATTGTTGCCTTAAAATGCTTTATCGTGAGTTTTTTAATGCTGTAAATTTAGTCTTGAGTTCAATCATAGTTATGCCATAAGAATATGTGTCTTCCCTTTCTGTCAAAATATCCAAATGTATTGTTTATTTTTCTATAACTGTGCTCTGAAATGTAAAAAGCTTCAGTCAGCCATTTAGTTTGTCTAGTCTACTGAAGAAACTACAACCCTGCGCTTTCACATTGCTGTTCTTTATATATCATTCTTATTTGAATACAAACCTTTCAAACCTGAGCTCCAAACAATTTTTTTCTTGCTGACTAATTTATTTGGTGATAACTAAAAAATCAGGGTGTATAAATTTATTCTTTTGTTTTTCTCTGCACAGATGATTGAGTGGCATTGGCTTGATTGAACTAAAACAGAATAAAGAAAATCACGTTTCAACGTTCAGATTCTGTATCCATTTAGTGGAAGGACTATTAAATTTATGTTATAGTATTAAAGGCATGCCTGAATCCTCTAAAGCTAATTTTAACTCTGACATCAGTCCCTGAGCACAACTTCGGCATATATTTTTTAATTCTTTGTTTCTTTATGTGAGGGGTTTTTGATTGAGTTGTGACAGGTTGCAACTGATTTTGAGGAAAATTGGGCTAATGGCAAGGTGTCAGCCTGGGAGAATGACAATCAAGAGAATGGGCATGTACTTGCTCAGCCTGCTGCAATTGATCTTGATTATTACAGTACAGTTGAAGAGCTGATGGAAGTGGGCCCTGAAAAGTTAAAGGAGGTAATCAATTGCCTTCTGGAAATTTACTTTTTTTTCTCTTTTTAAATCATTATTGATGATATAATTTATAACTCACATCTCTTCATTAAGAATATTGCTATTGATGTCTTTCAGGTAAGCTTTAAGGTGCTAATGTAATCTTTTCTCCTTTGTGTTTAATAGTACTATTAACTTCATATGTTATTGAAATAAGTTTGCCTTTGTATGATCACTGATGGTTTTTCTCAGATCAATAATTTAGTCGTGATGAGAGAGTATCATATTTGCAAGAGTAGTTTTTTTTCCATAGACACGTTTCCTCAAACATGTATCTCCTCTGGGTTACTGCTTCTTTCAATAATTATTATATCTCAGATTCCAACTTACATACATACTTTAAGTATTGTTTCTTTCTGTTTCTATAAACTATTGTTGATTTACATTATGAGTTTGTTCTGTTGGTTTCTTTTTTTCATTTTTGGTGGCAGGCATTGGCTGCACTGGGACTCAAGACTGGTGGCACTGTCCAGCAACGTGCAGAGAGGCTGTTTCTTACAAAGGTGATTTATCCATCTTGACAATATATGGATACAATTCCAATTTCCTTTTATTTTATTTCCATAGAAAGAATGTTGGGGATTCTTTTTGCAATATTTTTTAATAATAATTCTCTAGTACAATTTGTTAAATCACTTTCTTCCTCTTACTCTCCAAACGGATTGTCATAATATTACTGGTTACTGGTTCAAAATATTACATTTGCTTCACATGCCTGTGACATATATATCTCCTGAATCTGGCTTAGCTTAAAAATATTGCACTGGTTTTATTTGTTTGGCAGCACACACCACTTGAAAAGTTGGACAAGAAGCATTTTGCTAAGGGTCCACGTGGTTCAGAAAATGGGGTTGCTACAATTCCGCAACAAGATGAATATTCAAAAGATGTTGCACTAATGGAGGCCAAAATGATAAAACTTTGTGATTTATTAGAAGAGGTTAGCATATGTTTCTTACATTTTTATGTCTTACCTTTGTATGCTTCTATAGTCATCATATTCATATTTGTTGGAGTATCCAATATCAGTACCAGATTAATAACTGATGGACAAATAGTCCTACTAGCCTTTGTGCATGACTTCTGTCTGATCCTGCTACAGACAATTGCACAAACAAAAGACAACATTGTGAAGAAGCAAGCCTTGACATATGAGGAAATTGAAGCAGAACGCGAGGAGGTATGTTAAATCATTTCAGGGTGTTGCTAAAGCTATGGATCTATAATATTAAGATATGTTGATATTATTGGTTTTTTTAGCCTGAGTTCAGGATTAACATCTCTTTATTTTGGATTTTATGACACTTTAAATGTGAGGAATTGGTTGTAATGGTTGGTTCTATCAAATAAATAATCTATCTTGTCCAAGTTCAGTATCAACTGTTGTTACTATTCATTGTCCTTTTATATTTCTCTGCATTTTGCATTCCATCCAAACAACAGAGGAGAAAAGAAGTTTCTATCTCTCCCTGCTCCAATGATATTCCCCATTTTATGATCCAATCTTTTTTGCTTGTGTCTTTCCAATTATTGCTCTAGTGTTTAATATTAACTTGTATTTAATAATTATTGACAGGAAGAGACACAAGATGATGCTGAAAGTGAAGATGAGGAGCAGCAGATATATAACCCTCTAAAATTGCCGATGGGTTGGGATGGAAAGCCTATACCTTATTGGCTGTATAAACTGCATGGTCTGGGCCAGGTATACTCTGTCACTCAATTATAAAAAGCATTGTCCTTTCTTCATTATACATGTTATACATGTCAAGCAGTTAGGCTATTTTCATATAATTTGTTTGTTAGATCTTAAAATATAATCATTGTCATCCTCCACTTTTACATGCTTTAATGAAACCATGCACTAGTTAATAAGCTAAGCATCAAATTCTCAAGCTTGACTTGCATGACCATACAAGTCTAATATTGTGTTCATACTTGTCAATGTAAATGAACCAAGTCAAGCCCTGGTATCCCATGAACAGCTAGATTAATTTACTGCCTTATATGGCTGTGTCATCTTGCATCTTTAACAACTCATGCATATGACTTGTTATGGGATTCTTTTTGGCTCATGGGATTCTTGTTATATGAATGTAATGTGTTTCAGGAATTCAAGTGTGAGATATGTGGAAACTACAGTTATTGGGGTCGTAGGGCTTTTGAGCGGCATTTTAAAGAATGGAGACATCAACATGGAATGCGTTGCCTTGGTATACCAAATACAAAGAACTTCAATGAAATCACATCAATTGAGGTATGCGTTTTTGTCATGTTCTCTTCCCTTTCCTGTCACTTTGCAAGTTTGATTAGTAACTTCCACCATGCTTGTGTTTTTCTTTGTAGACGCTTCATGTTTATTACTATGGACCTGTTCTTCATGATGACAAATGCCTGCCTTTTTTGAGCTGACGTTACATTAACCCCAAAAGAATTTTTTTTTTTTTCACTAATACAAGAAGGTTTCATTCACTGATTTAGTGCATTTCTTGGATAGCATGAGCTGTTTTTTGGACAATCAGTCCTAGCGAATTTCCAGTCATATTGTGACATCAAAATGAACTAGCATCCCTGCAGCTTTTAAGTGTGTGCATCGCTCTCCTCTGCACTACTAGATAAGGAAACTGTTTCTGATCAGTAGCATTTTTAGCTGTTTCCGTTTACGGTATATATATTTGTTGATGCAGGAAGCGAAAGAACTGTGGAAGAAAATACAGGAAAGGCAAGGAGTGAATAAGTGGCGCCCAGATCTAGAAGAGGAATATGAAGACAGAGAAGGCAATATCTATAATAAGAAGACTTACGCTGATTTACAGCGGCAGGGACTCATCTAAGTCAAGCTAACCCTCCCCCCTCCAAAAAAAAAAAGAAAAGAATCCGGGAACTGGAGTCAGATTCATTCTTGCGTTGTTGCGTACCCGAATTTTATGTTATCACTTGGCATTTTCTGGAGCAGATGTAATTTGATTTGATATGTGATCCAAGGGGAAAAGAGAAAGAGGAAAATCTTTGTCAAATAGTATCAGGGAAAAAGGTTTCCCTCTAAACTACATAGCTTCAATGGTGATGACAACCTATGAATTATAATTTATTATTTTTAAATAGATATGATTAAATAATTTTTATTTAATAATTTTTGAAATTATGACATTTGAATTTAAAAATTTTTGGGACTATAAAATTCGTCCATTATTAAACAATGGAATATTTTTAGCAGGGTATGTCTGTCGTTATTAGCATCCCGTGAACATCATATATTCCATGGTGAAGGCCGCCTGGGTGTCTGACCTGTGGCTCGTCATGCTGCACTCGAAATAATTGCTGGTTGTTTCCAACGGCAAATCAGCAGATCTTCTGTCAATGTCGGACAGTGTACCATTGCAGGAAGAAAATGGGTGGATGTTGGACTAACGGCATTCCCTCGCAGATTTGAAAACTTTGAAGTGACCTTATTGGGATTTGGAAGAAAGGGAAAACTGATTCTGCACTACCATCTGCAGCACCTTATTGGCATTTGTGAATAACCTTGTTTCAATGCTAGGGACCAAAAATTGGCTTGCCTAGACAATGTAAGCAATGGGCTGTTACACCGTCAAATGAGGTTATCAATACATAATCGGACAAAATAAAAATTATTCATCCCACTCGCAATTTCCATCGAAAAAACTATGGTAACTTCCAATTCCTCAAAGAGTGATCATCTTTCTTTGGAAGATATGTCATAATATCTTTTTAACAATTACTTTCTTGGTGGCTAGAAATGTGCAAGTGCAAGCATAATGCAATTTTTGTCACTTGGAGCTGGAGTCATTAGAACATTTATTCTTGTCATGTTCCTATACTCGAGCTATCTTGTTTGGGTCAAAACTTTTATTAGGATAAAATTATTGTAGCTATAAAATGTTAAACAATAGATACATCAATGTCTAATAATTGACCAGAATAAGAGGTAGTTCCATTTAGAATTGTCAATAAAAAGTGCTCTTGTTTTGCCTAACATCTAGTTTGCTAGAAACAAACTAATGTTCAAGAATAATTTCATTATCGCATATTAACTGGTATAGCAAATCCATAGGCACATAAAGGATTATGTGTTACAAAGAAGCAATGTTTTAATTAGAAGACATTCTCAAACTAACTCATTACTAATGTTGAATCAGATACAATTAATTAGACCTATCATTTGAAGATTTTCAAGAACAGAAGAAAAAATGAACAAAAACAGTGTGTTGCTATATGCATTGAATGGTGCAATTTTAAAGGTGGATTCACTGTCCGATATCATAGCAGTGGTATTGAAATTATGTTACTTACATTTAGAGTACTATTTCAACTCCAATTATTTCAGTAACAGGACATAATTATTATTATGGTGTCATCTAAGCAGATTGTAGAGATAATTAGATATATTAAAAAAGCCCTTTATATGTTTCATAATATAGCTTACGATTTACATGCTATCGGAGCAAGTATGCCAACCCTCTGAATACAATACTTTGATCTTCAATCCTTCAGCAATTGAAATCCTGAGGTGGATAGATAACTAAAAGTAGTTATGCAATATAGGCATATGTTTCTAGCTAATAAATGGTGCTTATTCTCTTTGGTATGATCTACGTAAATATTCTCTCCTTGTATCTATAGTTTAATGAAATTGAAAAAAATAAATAAATCATGTTATAGGTGGAGAAGTTAATAGGCTCAAAATTTGCAAATTAATGAGCTCATGGATTCACTTTCAATATTTTTTTTATTTTCATAAAAGATAGTTAAAATTAATTAAAAAAATAGAATCCTTTAAGGTAAATATGAAAAAAAATAATATCACAAAAAAATGGGAAATTTTTTTCCAAAAAAAAAAAACCTGGCTGTCCTATCGGGTAGAAGAAAGAAAGAAAGAATAGAAAAGATAGGGATAGAGATGGGAATAGGGATAAAGATTTGTTTCAGGAAAAAAATTTTAAAGAAAGAAAGGAATATGACCGTTGGATCAAAAAATAATCCGACAGTCACAATTGAGAAATGGCTTGACCGTTGGAATTATTGAAGCGCCAGTTCGCACAGTTCAAAGCAAATATTTAAATTTCTTTTCTTCGTTTCACTTCAAACATACATCGACGCAGACAGTGTTCAAAAGAAGAATTGAAATTTGACAGGAATGGGGCGTTTTGTGATCAGAAAACGAATTGGCAAGTGGAGAACATTAACGCAGACGGAGGAGGAAAGACGCAAAATGGTCATCTCTGGGTTTTTCTCTCCTCATTGTTCTCTGCTCTCGGAGGTGTTTTTGGGGGTGGGTTTCGATGAGAAACGGATCTAAATATGACGTTTTGTGATCGGAAAACGATTTGGCAAGTGGAGAACATTAATGCAGACGGAGGAGGAGAGACGCAGAATGGTCATCTCTGGATTTTTCTCTCTTCATTGTTCTCTGGTCTTGGAGGTGTTTTTTGGGGTAGATTTTGACGAGAAAAGGATCTAAATATGGCATTTTCTAATCGGAAAACGATTTGGCAAGTGGAAATGTTAATGCAGACGGAGGAGGAGAGACGCAGAATGGTCATCTCTGGGTTTTTCTCTCTTCATTGTTCTCTGGTCTTGGAGGTGTTTTTGGGGGTGGGTTTCAACGAGAAAAGGATCTAAATATGGCTTCCAGATTTTTTCTTCCCCACAGAATAATACCAGGTTTTGCTTGCACTCATTTATTGATTTTCGGTTCTTCGTAAACTTTACACCTTTTCAATTCCATCTGTGATGTGGATTTATGTTTCGTTTGTCTCTCTGACCAAGAAATTGAGATACCAGGAACTTAATAAGGAATCAATTCTTCTTTACGTATATGGAGGTATCTGTGTAAATTTACTTGTGATTATTCATAGTTTGATTTTGGGTTTTATTTTAATCTTTTATAGAAAAAATGATTTCTTTGATTATGTCCGCTACGATGTTGGCAAGATCAGAAGATTCAAATAGCTTTTCAATTGTGCGAATTTAATTCCAATTTTCAGTTTTTTTCCAGAATTTTATGAAATGTTCCTCCTGATCATTTTTTTTCAATTCCATCTGTGATGTGGGTCTTGGTTTTATGTTTTGCTTGTTTCTCTGACAACGTAATTAAGATACCAGGAACTTAATATGGAATCGATTCGTTTTTATGCATATGGAGGTATCTGTGTAAATTTACTTATGATTATTCATAGTTTTATTTTGGGTTTTACTTTAATCTTTTATAGAAAAAATGGTTTCTTTGATTATGTCCACTATGATGTTAGTAAGATCAGGAGATTCAAAAAGCTTTTGAATTTGTGCGATACTGATTCCTATTTTTTTGCAGGAACTGAATCCCAGAGAGCAGCTTTATAAGACAATTTGAGAAAGAAGCTCTAACTTCAGGTGACTTCGTTACCAATTTTGATGAAAATATAAATGAAATGGAGTTTCGCCATCGACATGGATTTAGTTCTGTGGATTGTGCTTTGGATCCTAATTTGTCTTTCATTGTTTAAGATGCTGAAGATGATCATGCATGGGTAAGTAAATCACTAATAAATAGGAGGTCCAAAGATTTTTGAAGATCTGGAAACTGAGGCTTTGATGCAGTAATTAGGTTTAAGATGAAAACATCCAAAACTCACCACAAATTCTTTTGGGTGGATTTAGAGGTCCAATTGAGCTAGCCTTTGAAAAATTACCTATTTTACCTTCGATTGGACCTCTTGAACTTGGTTCATCTGTTCAAACTAAAGATAGAAGCCTTTTGAGGTCCACGTGTCCTTCCTTCTTTGAAAATGCCAAGAATGGAGCAGCTTAATTATTCAAGCATATAATCCAGTCGTTCTGCCTGCAAAAATGGGTAATGATGTAATAGAGATATTATTTGCATGCGACTTTTTGGTTTCTGCTTAGGTAGAGGAGTTGTGGGATCATATAAATAAATTAATATCTTTGCAGGATATTACTGGAAAATCTATGGAAAATATGTTACGGAATGCTACAACCGGCATGGCGGATCCTGGAAAATTAGTAAGCATGTTAGCATCTTTATTTGTGAAGTGGATTATCCTTTACCTTTGGCAGCTTAATCATTCAAGCATAAAATCCAGTCATTCTGCCTGCAAAAAATGGGTAATGATGTAATGGAGCTATTATTTGCATGCAACTTTCTGGTTTCTACTGAGGTAGAGGAGTTGTGGGATCATATAAATAAATTAATATCTTTGCAGGATATTACTGGAAAATCTATGGAAAATATGCTATGGAATGCTATAACCGGCATGGCGGGTCCTGAAAAATTAGTAAGCATGTTAGCAGCTTTATTTGTGAAGTGGATTATCCTTTACCTTTCCACTTTAACTTGTATTTCAAATTGATAATATTCCACTTTCATTGTTAATTCAATTGTTGGCAGGGCTTATTGACAGCAGGAATTATTCTTTGGGTGAGATTCAGATTGTACCTAGAAGAAGCTTGAAGAATTTGGAAATGATTGGAAATATAGCAACTTCAAGTTAAATTTAACAGATGAAGTGATGGGCTTGGACAGTGTTTGCAAGATGTAGCTTCTATAGGCATTGATAAGATTGAATCTCTTTCAATAGAAGCACTAAGAATACAATCTGGTATGTTAAATGAGGAGGCACCATCATACTTCCATCCCAAACATACCACATCTATCTCTGAGGTAAAATAGTCAATCTGGCTGGGTTTTCCAAGGTATGAGTTGCCAATTTACTACTAGGTGATAGTGACATATCAACAATGACATTGATGGGTTGATGGGCTTATCTATAACATTGAATCAATGGTTGAGATTAGATGCTAGGATCATTGAAGAAGATCCGAATTTAAAGGAAAGGGAATATTGATTATCCTCAAAGTTCATCATCCTGATTTTACAAATTTAGATAGTGAAGGATTTAAAAATCTCATGGACATTGGTATATGACGTGGTAGGAAGCATGGGTTATTGGGGAGCCACTTCACAGTGGCTTTTGTAAAGTAACTTAGAGATCCCTTCTGCTATTATGAACCAGTTGGTGTTCCAATGCTTGTTCCAACTCAAATGGAAAGAGTTTTTATGATCATGCAAAACACTGGGATTCTTCTTGCTTGGTGTCATTATAAAACTTGGAAAACATTGTCTGTTCAGATGCAAAATACGGATGATGCAGATAAAGGGCACCTCTCACTTCAGATTTAAAATCACTGGGATTCTTCTTGCTGGTGCCATTACAAAGCTTGGAAAAAAACAGCTTTGGGGCATAGCAACTCAGCAGCAGTCCGGCCTCTGATGGTTGCCTGCCAATGGCATGGGTATGAATCCTGAACATTCATCCTCAAAATCAAAGGCAATAATAGTAAGATTATCCTCTGTTCTCCAAAAAGTTACCGGAATAAGGATATACTATGGAGCATTTCTACTATTGTTCATGCCATGGGGACTCATAGGAAAGATCTGATAGCTAGAAACGAAAATTCAGAACCTCGACATTATCTTTCCAAACTGAAATTGAACTATCAGATCATGTTTGTTAAGCTTTCGTATCCAATTTTTGAAGCTTTTCTTCATCTAGATGGTCATTAATACATCACCTAGGAACTTACATGAGAGTTAAGACAGTTATGAGGCTGAAAATTTTGAAATTACTCTGTATTCTTTTCCAATTTTGGCTCTGCATACTTGAATTTTTCAAATTTTTTCAATGTTTTCACTTTTCTATCAATTCTTCTGCTCTATGATACATATTCAAATTTCAATAGCCTTTGGTTTAGCAGAGCCAACTGTCTTTTTCAATGTGCTTCTACTAGTATGTCTTCAATCTACTCATCTGCACCCTTTAATTTTCTGAGACTATTTCATTATCTTACTACATTTTGTCTTCTTATTTGCTCTCTAAAATAATGTACAACTAGTGTTAGCATGGTTACTTACTTTCCTCACTATTTCTTTTGTTCTTCTTTTTCATTTAATAATTGCATGGTTGTAGCTGAGAAAACATCCTCTTATACATTAATTATTTCTTATAATATTCACTTATGCCCAAACTATTCATAATAATGTTGGAAAGAATTAACATTGTTGTGATTATTTTTCCTTCTATCAGTTATGTTGCTTTCAAAATGTATTTAGATATAATTTTGATGTCTAAGCTATTTGTAGAAATGTACTTCATTATTGTAATTTCATTTACTTCATTGTTTTGTTAGTTTAAAACACTTTCAACAATTATTAAGCTTTTATGTGTTATATGATGAAAGGAATCTAATTAATGGTCTTTAGTGTAACAATCCTTCATAAATTCTTGGTTAAACTTTTGTTTTAATCAAAACTTGTGTCCCATGTTAACTTCTATTCATTTTTTTAGTTTAAATTGTCATCTATCCCAATCACAGGAAACTATTGTTTGTATTATAAGCAAAAAAAATTTTAGGAAATAAGTATGAGAGAGCTAAAAATTTTAGTTGACTTTGTTTCATATAAAAGGAATTTACCAAAATCCATGATCTTTGATTTTTGTTTGATTTATAAATATCTTCTTTATGGAACAAATAGTTGGTCTATTATAAGAGAGTTTTTTTGATAAGAAATTTCATTTCCTTCCTGTATTAGTTTTATCCTAGACAGTAGTAAAATTTATCCTAGTTCCTTGTGTTCATTTGTCTTTCACTGTCTACTTCTGGTCAAATTTCAAATTACACCTTGTCACTGTTGCCATCGGAGAAAACAGATACTTAATTTCATAGTGTCTTGCTTTTATGTGTTATATGATGAAAGGAATCTAATTAATGGTCTTTAGTGTAACAATCCTTCATAAATTCTTGGTTAAACTTTTGTTTTAATCAAAACTTGTGTCCCATGTTAACTTCTATTCATTTTTTTAGTTTAAATTGTCATCTATCCCAATCACAGGAAACTATTGTTTGTATTATAAGCAAAAAAAATTTTGGGAAATAAGTATGAGAGAGCTAAAAATTTTAGTTGACTTTGTTTCATATAAAAGGAATTTACCAAAATCCATGATCTTTGATTTTTGTTTGATTTATAAATATCTTCTTTATGGAACAAATAGTTGATCTATTATAAGAGAGTTTTTTTGATAAGAAATTTCATTTCCTTCCTGTATTAGTTTTATCCTAGACAGTAGTAAAATTTATCCTAATTCCTTGTGTTCATTTGTCTTTCACTATCTGCTTCTGGTCAAATTTCAAATTACACCTTGTCACTGTTGCCATCGGAGAAAACAGATACTTAATTTCATAGTGTCTTGCTTGATGTTATGATAGTTTAATTCATGTTTCAAGTGCTCGAACATTTTGAGATTTATTATAGATTCATTTATGTCATTTGTGTGTTATATATATAGGGCTCAATTGATTGGGGTTCATCTCTGCATATGGGAGTTTGCTTGTTTATTAGTTTTGTTTATTTTCATACCTTCGGTGACCATCCTTCTTGAATGCATGTTGTCTTATTTTCATTCTTATTTGTTTGATAAAAATTTAAGTAAGTTTGAAGATGGTGAGTTAACTTGTAGGTTTATGGCCGCTTAATCAGACCTATGGGGTAAAAGGAAGAAGAAATGGATAATTTGATGTTTCAATTTCATTTGTTGTTTTAGTTTCCATAAGGTATAATGCTTTTCTTTTTGGTTATTTATTTTAGTGTTGTGCAGTCTGTAAACTTTATAATCTGTATTGTAGTCTTTTATTATGATCTAGAGAATGCTTTTGTTATAAAATCATCAAGTTATGTGTAATCAATAAATTAAAATCCTTTTATTATAGTTCCTTTCTTTTATTTAGCTTTATTTGAAAATTTTGATCTTGTGAATTTTCCAAATGGATGTATTAAAGAAGTGCAACAAATGGCCAAATGGCTGGGAAAGTTTCTCACTATGTTTTATATTATTTATAATGATGCAGGGTGCATTTGGACTATTTTCAATTGGTCAGTAACCATTTTATAAATGAACTTGAACTTCAATTGTGTGGATCATTCAATTCATTTGATGCTGCAAATTCTTATTTTTCTTCTTTCTATTTTTTTTTTTTAACTTTCAACATAATTCCTTTAGAAAGGCTCTTGAAAGCAACAGATTTTCAACTAGTAGCTTGCAATGCCATACAACAAAGGAATGAGGTTTTTTCCCTACTTCTAAGTCACGTCCTCTGTTGTTTTCTTTTTCTAGTGGAATAGCAATGTTAATTTTACCTTTTTATATAAGTTAATTTGTCAAAGCTATATTAATTATTTTGCATAAATTAATTTTAATTTTAATTTTTATAGTAAATTATATTCTGTGCATACAGACATAACATACTATTGTTGTCTTCTTGAATGATTACAAAGTAATACTTAACAAAGAAACAAACTACATTAGCGCAGGATGTTTCATTTGGTTGGAAATCTGGAATTAGCTTCACACTCAAGCAAATATGCAGATCTGGTTAAGCAAAAATATTGACTTCTTGTCATTATCTAAACTAGAAGTAAATTTTTATTGAAAATAAGATGCTTTGAGCATAATCAGTGGTTCTTATCATGAATTGTGGATATTTGAGCATGCATCTCCCTGTCATTTTCTCATTGTTTTCAATGAATTGCAGCCACAGAAACTGCAAACGGAAAGAGGGAATCTCTGAAAGACAAACAAGAACATCAATCTCTATTTTCACAAAAGGTATTCTTTTGAAGCTTAACTTGAATGGAATCACTTTTGGCTTTGCTTGATTAAGTCTTCTCCATTACTAATATTTCGGATCTGTCAGTCGGAATTTTCATATTTTCCCAAAAGGGGAAAACACTGATGGACATATTTGAGTTTAGGGTTTTAAAGGCATTTTATATTAGAAAAAAATTTATCGATTGCTATTCTTACCTTAAACAAGGTTAGGAATATACCTAATAAAAAAAGGATATGTAGGTATTTACATCAAACTGTAAAAGATAAGTAGGTATGCATAGCCAATATAAATTTTTTGAGCATCTAATTAAACGTAATTTTAATAAGTTAATTTGTCAAAGCTATCTTATATAAATTAATTTTAATTTTAATTTTATAGTAAAATTATAAGTTTAAAGTAGTCATTTTAATTTTAAATTTATATTTTTAATTTCTTATATTAAAATTTTGAAGGGCATAGCATTTTTGGGAAGTTTAAAATTAAACAAAATAAAATATAAAAAATTAATTTTTGGAAATGTTAATTTTATATTGTCAATTAAATAATTTTGAATATTTTTTAAAAAATAAATAAGAAAAATTATTTACTAGAAAGTTCAACTTTTCATAGGGATTTACAATTTGTAAACCAAACCACATATTAAAACCTTTTAATGAGTATAATGAACTTAGAACGTGAAAGTGAAATGAAAAAGGTCTTTTATACAAGTCTAAACACTTATAAAATTAGACCTATTTACATTAATGAATATAAATTTAAAAAATGAATATTTCATTATGATCTAAATATTTATTTTAATACTTATTTTGCTCTTACAAATAAAATTTTTTGAATTCATTGATTATAATTTATTAACTTATTTTTTAATGGTGATTCATAAACCTATTTTTTACTCATATTTAGAATGTGATGCTATTGATCCTTCTAACCTTCTAAGGATATACAATGATTCCATAAAACATTTTTGGTAAAATAATTCAAGCAATTTCTTCTAAAATCTTAAAGATAAATAATCATTTTAGAATAGAAAAATGGGAATTTGTTAGTTGTTAACAATAATAATTTTGAGTAATTTGAGAATGATATACTTGATTTTAAATATATTGATTTGAGAATCTATAAAACTAAAGACGTTTGAATAAAATTTTGGTGGCAGAAGGATTTTGAAACTATTATTTTTTTATAAAAGATTATACGAGGAGTATTTCATTGTTCGAAAAGCATAAAAAAGAAGTTTAATTATTTTATTTGGGTAGAATATCAAGACAACCACATCATTTTTTAGCCATTCATTCAAAATATATCATTTTCATTATCTGAGATGCTTTTGATTTCATTCTATTTTTTAGTAGTTTGTTAAGGATATATTTGTTTGTTGCATAGAATATCAAGATAGACATATCACTTAACAATCATTCGCTCATGATGTTTTATATTACTTAGAATATTTTATCTCGATTATTTAGTATGCTTCTTATTTCATTTCGTTTTTTAATGATTTTAGATAGATTGAGTTAACCACTTCATTTTTATAGCCTTTCACTCAGAATATATCATTCTCATTATTCGATATGCTTCTGATTCTATTTTATTGTTCAATGATTTTGGTCATATTGAATTGGAAATCTACATAAATAATAAGGCTTAAATCTAGTTTTGGTGACAAAGGATTTCAAAGTTATTATTATTTTAAATTGTTAGTTTTTTTCTCTATGGAGGATGATATGAGGTAAGTATCAGCTATGTTGATCCAATGATATCAAAGAAATATTTTAATTATTTTCTTTAGGTTAAATATCAAACAATCATATCGCTTTATAGTCATTCATTCACAATATTTCATCATTATCCAAGATATTTTAAATTTTATAACACTTTTTAGTGATTTTAAATAGATTGAATTAAGGATCTAGATAAATAATGATACTTGAATCTAGTTCAAATAGTAAGAGGATTTGAAGTTGTTATTATTGTGAGTTTTTAGAATTTTATATACTTTTTTTTCGATGGACAATATAGGGTGAATTCGCATTGATCTAATGGCAACATCACTTTCTTTGGATGGAATATTAAGAAACCAATATCACTTTATGGTTATTCATTCATAATACTTTATTTTCATCATCAAAGGTACTGTTCATTTCATCTCATTTTTTAGTGGTTTTGGATATAATGAGTTAGAATTTGCATAAATGATGAAACTAATCTAGTTTTATTTTTATAGAGTGTGACATATGGTGAATATCAATTACATTGATTCAAAGGTATCAAAAAAAATGTTTAACTATTTTCTTTAAGTGGAATATTAAAACAATCATATCATTTTACTATTATTCACTTAGAATATTTCATCCTTATCATCTAAGGTGCTTCTTATTCCATTCCACTTTTAAATGATTTTGGACAGATTATATTCAAAATATACATAGATGATGAGGTTGGACTATAGTTTTAGTGGTCGGAAGATTTTGGACAAATTATTTTCATCATCAAAGGTACTTTTAATGTCATCTCATTTTTTAATGATTTGGATAGATTATTTTCATCATCAAAGGTACTTTTAATTTAACTTCTTAGTGTTTTTTTTTTTTTATAAAGTGTGATATATGGTGAATATCAATTGCATCGATTCAAAGGTATCAAAGCAAATGTTCAACTATTTTCTTTAAGTGGAATATTAAAACAATCATATCATTTTACTATTATTTACTTAAAATATTTCATCCTTATCATCTAAGGTACTTCTTATTCCATTTCACTTTTCAATGATTTTGGACAGATTATATTTGGAATATACACAAATGATGAGCTTGAACAACAATTTTAGTACTTGAAAGATTTTGGACTATATCAAAATATTTCATCCTCATCATCTAAAGTGCTTCTTATTTCATTCCGCTTTTCAATGATTTTGGACAAGTTATATTTGGAATATATACAAATGATGAGGTTGGACTACAGTTTTAGTGGTCGAAAGATTTTGGACAAATTATTTTTATCATCAAAGGTACTTTTAATTTAAGTTCTTAGTATTTTTTTTATAGAGTGTGATATATGGTGAATATCAATTGCATTGATTCAAAGGTATCAAAGAAAATGTTCAATTATTTTCTTTAAATGGAATATTAAAACAATCATATCGTTTTACTATTATTTACTCAAAATATTTTATCCTCATCATCTAATGTGCTTCTTATTCCATTCCACTTTTCAATGATTTTGGACAGATTATATTCGGAATATACACAAATGATGAGGTTGGACTATAATTTTAGTGGTCGGAAGATTTTGGATAAATTATTTTCAACATTAAAGGTACTTTTGATGTCATCTCATTTTTTAATTATTTGGACAGATTATTTTCATTATCAAAGGTACTTTTAATTTAAGTTTTTAGTTCTTTTTATATAGTGTGATATATGGTGAATATCAATTGTATTGATTCAAAGGTATTAAAGAAAATGTTCAACTATTTTTTAAGTGGAATATTAAAACAATCATATCATTTTACTATTATTTACTCAGAATATTTCATCCTCATCATCTAAGGTGCTTCTTATTCCATTCCACCTTTTAATGATTTTGGACATATTATATTCGGAATATACACAAATGATGAGGTTGGACTATAATTTTAGTGGTCATAAGATTTTGGATAAATTGTTTTCACCATCAAAGGTACTTTTGATGTCATCTCATTTTTTAATGATTTGGACAGATTATTTTCATCATCAAAGGTACTTTTAATTTAAATCCTTAGTGCCTTTTTTTTATAGAGTGTGATATATGGTGATTGTATGATGGTTGATATAGGATGAGCATTAGTTACACTGATATGAAGGTATCATTGTATTCTTATATATGTCAAATGTGTCTCTTTTAAAAAGTAAACAAAATCTAATAATTTGAATATTACTATATTGCTTTATGATTGCAATGAATTTAATGATTATATTATATTTTTTGGGATTGCAAAAGAATTAATAATTTGGTAATACTATAAAATAAAATATTATTATTTATATGTATAAAATTGAATTAAATTGTTTTAAAAATGTTAAACTCCTGATAAGTGTGTATTATATTTTATAACGTCTTTGTGAATGGATAGTGATCACAAATGATTAAATATTATTTTTGAAATTTTACATATTTTTAATTTGAGCATTACTATATTGCTTTATGATCGCAATGAATTTAATGATTATATTATATTTTTCCAATTTGAAAAGAATTAATAATTTTGTAATATTATAAAATAAAAGATTATTGTTTATGTGTATAAAATTTTTCTAACCTAACTTAAATATTCGTATTAAATATTGAATTATCATTGTATTCTTATATATGTCAAATGTGTCTCTTTTAAAAAGTGAACAAAATCTAATAATTTGAGTATTACTATATTGCTTTATGATTGCAATGAATTTAATGATTATATTATATTTTCTGGGATTGCAAAAGAATTAATAATTTGGTAATACTAAAAAATAAAATATTATTATTTATATGTATAAAATTGAACTAAATTTTTCTTAAAATGTTAAACTCTTGATAAGCGTGTATTATATTTTATAATGTCTTTGTAAATGGATAGTGATCACAAATGATTAAATATTATTTTTGAAATTTCACATATTTTTAATTTGAGTATTACTATATTACTTTATGACCGCAATGAATTTAATGATTATGTTATCTTTTTTTAATTGCAATAGAATTAATAATTTTGTAATATTATAAAATAAAAGGTTATCATTTATATATATAAAATTTTGCGAATCTAACTTAAATATTCGTATTAAATATCGAATTATCATTGTGTTCTTATATATGTCAAACGTGTCTCTTTTAAAAAGTAAACAAAATCTAATAATTTGAGTATTACTATATTGCTTTATGATTGCAATGAATTTAATGATTATATTCTATTTTTTTAAATTACAGAAGAATAAATAATTTTGTAATACTAAGAAATAAAATATTATTATTTATATGTATAAAATTGACCTAAATTTTTCTTAAAATGTTATCCTCTTAATAAGTGTGAAATATATTTCAGAGCGTCTTTGTATCAAATGCATTGATTCAAAGGTATCAAAGAAAATGTTCAACTATTTTCCTTAAGTGGAATATTAAAACAATCATATCATGTTACTATTATTTACTTAGAATATTTCATCCTCATCATCTAAAGTGCTTCTTATTCCATTCCACCATTTAATGATTTTGGCCATATTATATTCGGAATATACACGAATGATGAGGTTGGACTATAATTTTAGTGGTCATAAGATTTTGGATAAATTATTTTCACCGTCAAAGGTACTCTTGATGTCATCTCATTTTTTAATGATTTGGACAGATTATTTTCATCATCAAAGGTACTTTTAATTTAAATCCTTAGTGCTTTTTTTTATAGAGTGTGATATATGGTGATTGTATGATGGATGATATAGGATGAGCATTAGTTACACTGATATGAAGGAATCAAAGATAATGTTTGACTATTTTCTTTAGGTTGTATGGCGGAAGATATATGGTTAGTTTGCATTGATCAAATGGCATTGAATATAATATTTAACTATCTTCTTTAGGTGGAACATAGAAACAACATATCACTTTATGATTATTCATTCACAATATTTTATTCTCATCAAATATTATATTTGATGTATCTATTTAAACTAAGATTAACTTAGCTCGAGAAAGATTGCTAATAAAGGACCTAGATTTTTATTAAAACGTTAAACTCTTAATAAGCGTGTATTATATTTTATAGTGTCTTTGTAAATGGATAGTGATCACAAATGATTAAACATTATTTTTGAAATTTTACATATTTTTAATTTCAGTATTACTATATTGCTTTATGATTGCAATGAATTTAATAATTATATTATATTTTTTTGAATTGTGAAAGAATTGATAATTTTATAATACGATAAAATAAAAGATTATTATTTATATGTATAAAATTAACCTAAATTTTTCTTAAAATGTTAAGCTCTTAATAAGTGTGTATTATATTTCATAGTGTCTTTGTGAATGGATAGTGATCACAAATGATTAAGCATTATTTTTGAAATTTTACATATTTTTAATTTGAGCATTACTATATTGCTTTATGATCGCAATGAATTTAATGATTATATTATATTTTTTCAATTTGAAAAGAATTAATAATTTTGTAATATTATAAAATAAAAGATTATTGTTTATGTGTATAAAATTTTTCTAACCTAACTTAAATATTCGTATTAAATATTGAATTATCATTGTATTCTTATATATGTCAAATGTGTCTCTTTTAAAAAGTGAATAAAATCTAATAATTTGAGTATTACTATATTGCTTTATGATTGCAATGAATTTAATGATTATATTATATTTTCTGGGATTGCAAAAGAATTAATAATTTGGTAATACTAAAAAATAAAATATTATTATTTATATGTATAAAATTGAACTAAATTTTTCTTAAAATGTTAAACTCTTGATAAGCGTGTATTATATTTTATAATGTCTTTGTGAATGGATAGTGATCACAAATGATTAAATATTATTTCTGAAATTTCACATATTTTTAATTTGAGTATTACTATATTACTTTATGATCGCAATGAATTTAATGATTATGTTATCTTTTTTTAATTGCAATAGAATTAATAATTTTGTAATATTATAAAATAAAAGGTTATCATTTATATATATAAAATTTTGCGAATCTAACTTAAATATTCGTATTAAATATCGAATTATCATTGTGTTCTTATATATGTCAAACGTGTCTCTTTTAAAAAGTAAACAAAATCTAATAATTTAAGTATTACTATATTGCTTTATGATTGCAATGAATTTAATGATTATATTATTTTTTTTTTGTATTATAGAAGAATAAATAATTTTGTAATACTAAGAAATAAAATATTATTATTTGTATGTATAAAATTGACCTAAATTTTTCTTAAAATGTTAAACTCTTAATAAGTGTGAAATATATTTTATAGTGTCTTTGTATCAAATGCATTGATTCAAAGGTATCAAAGAAAATGTTCAACTATTTTCCTTAAGTGGAATATTAAAACAATCATATCATTTTACTATTATTTACTTAGAATATTTCATCTTTATCATCTAAAGTGCTTCTTATTCCATTCCACTTTTTAATGATTTTGGACATATTATATTCGGAATATTATTACGTGTAAAATGGTTTATCAATTAGCGCAAGTGCACACTATCGTAAACAAGTAATAAAGTGATGAGAAAGTATCGTTCCCACCAGGGTTGTTTCACTAAGTACCAAAATTAATAATCCTAACACTATTTGGCAAATCGATTAGTTGAAGAATGAAGCAATTAAATAAAGATCTATGCATAAAATATTTAAAATAAATATGAATGCAATTGGAGTAAAGGTATGAATAAAAGCCCTAGGGATCAGACTTCACTTAATAATTTTGGATTGAATCATCTATCTACACTAATCCAATTTTAACTCCTTAATTGAAAGTCGAGTTTCCCTAAATTAATTACTAGCCTCTTCCAAGGTCAAGTAATTCTATAATTAATTGCTAATTCACTATATTCCTATGTGAATTAAAACAACTAATCATGCATTAGGATTTATGGAACTCATTAAGACTACATAAATCATATGAATATATTCCTATTTCATATGCAATTTATGATTTTAATTATAGGTTCCATACACATGTATCTCCTTCCGGTCTCAACATGCATATTGAGTTCATTCAAAAGGTGGCCAATCAATCGAAAGCATTAAGAGTAATAATTAAAACTCAATCTAGGAAAGAAAATTGAAATTAGTTTCAATAGATTAGAATTCAATCTATTATTATCAAGTTACGTCATCACCCTCGGAAGATGAAAAATTAGAACATAATGAAATTAAAGACAAACATAAAATAAAATAGAAACATCTTCACATTCATGATACAAACATAAGGTTATAATTACAAATGCATGAAAATAAAAATACTATCCATCCATGTAGGAGGTAAAACCTTCCATGTAGGAGGAAAACTTAGCCTTCCATGTAGGAGGCATACAAGAAGAACTAAAAATGCATGAACTACTATCTAAGATGCATGAATGAATGCTTCAATGCTTGAATGCTCTCTACTTCTACCTATTTATAGGTGAATGAATCAGCTGCAAGCCATAAATCTTGACCATTGGCTACCAATCACATGCTTTAACTACCAATCACATGCTTTAGCCACCTTTTTTGATTTTCGCAGCACAATTCTTCTGACTTGTTGGTAAGTTTTACCACCAGAATAGCAGATTTACATCTTCCTGTCAACATAGGAGTTGTAGAGCCAGATCTTATCTTTCAAATGCCGCAAAGAACTCCTAATTTTGACATTTCTATCTCAAGTTATGATCAGATTGGTAGCCAAAGGTCAGATTCTGCCAGAACCACTATTTCATCTTCCAAGCAGAATTTGGGATCCTTAGATCCCGAACTGGGATTTTCTTTAAACATGAAAGTTGTAGGGCTTCTTCTTAGCTTTTTAACTATATAAAGAACGACCCAATCCAACATCTAGAACTCTAGATATAGCCTAAAACCTGAAACAGGGTCAAAATACAGCATTATTTAAAATATTTGATTTCATTTCAAATTCAAGATCCATTCACAAAATGCAACTAAATTTATTAAATTAGACAAGATAACATCCAAAAATTGCATCATATAAGGGAAAATAAATATGTAAATATTTTACGTATCAAATTCCCCCACACTTAGCTTTTGGATGTCCTCGGACAAATACAAAATAGAAGAAAACTAATACTAATACTAATCTACCCATGAGATAAAAAGTATAAAACATAAGAAAGATAATTAAAGTACAAAGATATCATAGCATTCATGAATCAACAGATCTTGACATATAAAACCAAAAAGGGATTGCAACTTCATTTAGGAAGGATTGAACCAAAATGATATAATCACTGCAACTCATCCTCTCTCAAGTGTTTATGGGCAAGTGTTTCACTCAAATTCATCCTATCAAATATTGCACTACCATAGGCTTGCATAAATTCTCAATCTCCACTACTTGATTTACATGCACACTTCAAATCAAAAGGTCTTATTAAGGGTTATAATGAGGCCAAGATAAAGGAAAGATAAAACAGGGATATGAAAAGCTGAAGCAAGGAAAGAAATTAATAGAGCAATTAAAACATGGGTAATCTCTAAATAATTTTATCTCAATATAACAGTCCAAGATTCAAATTCAAGTATACATAAATTTCTCTCTTCTTCTTCTTCTCTTTTTTTTATTTTGGAACCATTTTTTTTCTTTTTTTTTTGAAAGAAAACCCTTGCAACTTTGAAGTTAATGATACATATTCCCCCACACTTTGTCAAGAACCCATTTTTCAAAGATTCGAATGCTCTACTAATCCCTAGGGTTAAGTAAAGATAATTGATATTTCATTAAATGACATATTAATGGGCTAAAACAAAGAAACGGTTAATCAAGTTCAAAGGAGTTTATCAATGGTAAAACTGCAGGGTTGGCTATTTGGTTCTAACTGAAAAGAAAAAATGCCTTTATCATATCTGAGTATACATGTAAATTGTAATCTCAACCAGATTTTATGTAAGTTCTAGAGTGATAACTTAACAAGTGAATATCACACATAAGAAATATAATATTGATTCAATAAGTTGGCTCAAAATCTCACGGTTAAAGGTTTCCAACTCAATCCATCCAACTCAAAATCCATTGCAAAACCTATCAATTCTAAGAAGTAAGAAAGTTGTTCAATCATGTTATAACATCTTTAAAATTATTGAAAAAAACCTAATAAGCAGGAAATTATTTTTTTTTAGTTTTTTTTAAATTTTTTTTATTTTTTTTAAGATGCGTATCAAAAGCAAAAAATAACTCTTTACTCGGCCATCTCTTTTTATATAATAAATCTCATGGTTCTACTACCAAAATATCCTACAAAGTAAACAAAAAAATTTTTTTTTTATCCCCCCCATACTTAATGTAGACATTGTCCCCAATGTCTTCAGTAGATTAGCAAAAAGGATTTATTAAAAGGAAATGCATAAGCAACACACATATAACAGAAATTTTGGGAGTAAAACCATAAGAGTAAAGAAAGTTACAACCGGAGAGTGGTGTCTGGCTCATGTTTCTGACTGCTGGTTGGAGATTGTCAATCTATCTTTTTCACCAATGGATCTGGTTGATGTGTATAGTCCTGTAGTTGGTTAATCAGTCAGTATTTTGCTTCCTCTAATGTTGGCAGAAAAGGCTGCACTTCCTTTTAAGCTATTAAGCCCTCCTCCATACACACAAGCAATCTTTCTAGCAGCTAATGCATGACCAAGTTCAGTTGCTGCTAACAGAAATTCTACATTCTTTCCAGCAAAAGATTCACCAAAAACACAGATAGATTTAAATCCACATTTTGATAGTTTTTCAACCTCTTCCTCCTCTTTACTCTCTCCTTCAGACATTTTGCAAAGTGTGATTGTTGAAATGCATCTTTATAATACAAAAGCAAAAATAAAGAAATCACGCAAATCAGATAATATCAGAAAAATACTGTGCAAAATTGACAAGTGTAATAATGGCGTGAACAAAGTAGAATACGGAATGTAAGGAAAGTTAAAAAGTTGCTGAAAAGGAAAACTTAAAAAGAAGAGAAATGTACATAGAGTTAAAAAGCAGCTGTAAAGATAAAAAGATAAAGGAAAAGTAAAGCAGATAAATAGTAGTTGTGATTGTGGCTCACATCTTCCTCTGATTTTTCGTTCAGTAACGGCTTAAACGACTTCTATGAGCCGAGGATTTGCTTCCCATCCAATTTTCTTATAAACTGGCAAACAGGGTCTTTTACAGTCAAATCCCCAAGACTATAGCGTTCCTTTCTGTATTGAATAAGTTCATTAAATCAAGAAGAACAGCATGAACATCACCACTAGGATGCGTCTCAAGAGTCCGAATGATATCATCCAATGACTCTTTACTCAGTCCATCCTTTATGAATCGGATTTTGTCCTCTTGATTTACTGAAATCATTCCTTTATTCCTACAGAGCTTATTACAGTTCCACCTTGCACACTTATGACAGACTCTCATTATTTTAGCTCTTCTCTTTTTAAAGTAAAAACTTCTTCCCATACTTGGCATACGTCTAACAAATGATTCATTAAACTCACCTGCTAAACGTACCTTAGCTTCAATAATCCAACATATATCCTCGGGAAGACCTAAACGCTTAAATGCCTTCATTCTTTCAAGTCGACAGTTGTAGATTTTCCTGAGCACATCTTTAGGAAGAGTAAGGAATCTGCTTTTAAGCTTTACAAGGCATTCCTCCATAGTGAGAATGATGAAAGCTGAAACTATAAGTGAAAATTGATGTGTGATGTGTGCTTAAATAAGTCAGAAGAAAAGAAATGAGTAGAGAAAGAAGTCTTGGGTTGCCTCCCAAGTAGCCGCCCTTCTTTAACGTATTTGGCTAGACAAAGTCCTAACCTATTGCTCCCTCTTTTTTTCTTTATTTTTTTTTTTTTTTTAATACTTACCAGTTGGCTCTTCGAGTGTGATGACAGTCTTGATGGTGTTGAATGCACTGTCATTGTATTCTTTCAATCTTTGCCCATTCACTTTGAATTTCCTGTCACCATCTTGAATCTCTACAATTCCATACGGCCAAACTTGAAGCACAGTAAAAGGCCCTGACCACTTTGATCTTAATTTTCCTGGAAAGAGTTTTAACCTTGAGTTGTAGAGAAGTACTTTTTGCCCTGGTGTAAACTCCTTCCTTATAATTCTCCTATCATGCCACATTTTTGTCTTCTCCTTGTAGAGCTTAGCATTTTCAAGAGTCTTTGGTTCCAATTCTGGTGATTTTTCTATTGATGGAATAGGTTTTCTTGACCTTTCTCCTAAACCTTTGAATGGTTTCTTGTTTAAAATTGGAGAATTTATCTCAAGACAATTAATCTGCTTCAGGATTTTAGGATTAGTAGACTTTGATGCATTAACCATTCCTACTGCTAATGGCTCTTCTGTGCAGGTTTCATGTATTACATCTTTCATGCAATTGGTCAATGTGTCTACTCTGTAACAAATATTATCTTCATATGGAAAAGCTTTAAAAATATTGAAAGATACTTGATCATCTTGAACCTGTAAAGTTAGCTTTCCCTTCTGCACATCAATTAGAGCCCGTCCAGTTGCTAGAAATGGTCTCCCAAGAATAATAGGAATTTCTTGGTCTTCTTCCATGTCAAGCACTATGAAATCTACTGGGAAGATGAATTTATTAACTTTTACTAGCACATCTTCAAGGATTCCACGTGGATGCTTTATTGAACGATCTGCTAGCTGCAATGTCACGGTAGTTAGTTTCACTTCTCCCAATCCCAGCTTCTTGTAGATGGATAATGGCATCAAATTCACACTTGCACCAAGGTCACATAAGGTTTTTTCAAATTCGCATTCTCCAATGGTACAAGGTATGTAGAAACTTCCAGGATCTTCAAGCTTTGGTGGTAGTTTCTTTTGGAGAATTGAACTACATTCTTCAGTTAAGGCCACTGTTTCAAAATCCTCCAGCTTGCGTTTCTTTGAAAAAATCTCCTTCATAAATTTTGCATAACTGGGCATTTGGGCTAAAGTTTCAGCAAATGGGATGTTGATATGCAACTTTTTAAACACCTCCAGAAACTTGCTAAACTTCTTGTCTAACTTAGCTTTTACCAATCTTTGAGGAAATGGAACTGGAGGAACATATGGTGGAGGATTATCTGGAAAAGTCATTCTTCCTGGAATCACCTCATCTTCTTTCTGAGCTTCTTCATTTTTCTTCTTTGCTTCTGGCTCATTTAACTGCTTCCCACTCTTTAATGAGATAGCCTTTACATGCTCTCTAGGATTTCTTTCAGTGTCACTGGGTAAAGTGCCTGGTTGTTTGGAATTCAGCATACTTGCAATTTGGCCCATTTGCACCTCTAAATTTTTGATTGAAGTTGCTTGACTTTGCATGATTGCTTCATGATTCTTAAGTGTAGCTTCTGTTCTGACCATGAATTGGGAAGTATTCATGGTTAATTGAGCCAATGCTTCTTCTAAATTCGCCTTTGGTTGTGGTGGTGATTGCTGAATTTGTTGTTGATAATTCCCTTGAGGTTTGAACACATTCTGATTATTCCTCCATCCTAAATTAGGGTGGTTTTTCCATCCTAGATTGTATGTGTTTGAGAAAGGATCATTTTGACGATTTTGATTCCCCATATAACTGGCTTGTTCAGGTTGAGAAGGAATGAATGGATTTCCTTCTTGGCATTGTGTGCTCATGTGAGGGCCTCCACATAAATCACAAGCATCTGCAGGAGTTCTAATTGCATTTGCTTGAGCTATTAATAAACTCACTTGCTTGGATAAAGAGGTAACTTGAGAAGACAAAGTGGTTAGAATGTCTAGCTCATGGACTCCAAGTGCTTTCTTTGAAGTGTTGCGTTCAGAAGGCCATTGGTAAGCATTTGCTGCCATTTCTTCCAATAGCTCCATAGCAGCTTCGATGCTTTTTCCCATTAATGATCCACCAACTGCAGCATCTACAAGTGTTCTGGTAGCATTAGACAATCCATTATAGAAAGTCTGCAACTGTAGCCAATTTGGTAGCCCATAATGAGGACATCTTCTTAGCAGCTCCTTGTATCTTTCCCATGCTTCATAAAGGCTTTCCATGTCATGTTGGGTGAATGAAGCAATCTCATTCCTCATTTTTGCAGTTTTTGCTGGAGGAAAGAATTTTGCTACCAATTTTTGTGCCAATATGTTCCATGTAGTGATGCTCCCCACTGGTAGAGAGTGTAACCAGCTTTTGGCTTTGTCCCTAAGTGAGAAAGGGAAAAGTCGCAACCTTATGGCATCATCAGAAACGCCATTGTGCTTGAATGTATCACAAATTTCCAAAAAGCTGGCTATATGTGCATTTGGATCTTCTACTGGAAAACCTCCAAACTGATTTGCTTGCACCATTTGAATTATGGCTAGCTTGATCTCAAAGTTGTTAGCTGGTATAGCGGTCTCCTAATCCCAAAAATGGTATCCATGACTGTTGGTGTGGCATAGTCACGGAGTGCTTTGGTGTCTGGTTCTTCTCTCAAGTCTACCATTGCTTCACCTTGATCTACAGTTGACTGCCTCTGTATCTTTTGATTCCTTCAACAAGTTTTCTCAATCTCAAAATCAAATAGCAGCGGCTCAGTAACTTTTGATCTGGACATACACTAGGACAAACCTGAAAAGAGAAAAGAAACACCAAAGAAAAGAAAAAAATATAAAATAAAAACTAAATTAGGATTAAGATTACTTGGTATTGATATTAATGATAACAATCCCCGGCAACGGCGCCAAAAACTTGTTACGTGTAAAATGGTTTATCAATTAGCGCAAGTGCACACTATCGTAAACAAGTAATAAAGTGATGAGAAAGTATCGTTCCCACCAGGGTTGTTTCACTAAGTACCAAAATTAATAATCCTAACACTATTTGGCAAATCGATTAGTTGAAGAATGAAGCAATTAAATAAAGATCTATGCATAAAATATTTAAAGTAAATATGAATGCAATTGGAGTAAAGGTATGAATAAAAGCCCTAGGGATCAGACTTCACTTAATAATTTTGGATTGAATCATCTATCTACACTAATCCAATTTTAACTCCTTAATTGAAAGTCGAGTTTTCCTAAATTAATTACTAGCCTCTTCCAAGGTCAAGTAATTCTATAATTAATTGCTAATTCACTATATTCCTATGTGAATTAAAATAACTAATCATGCATTAGGATTTATGGAACTCATTAAGACTACATAAATCATATGAATATATTCCTATTTCATATGCAATTTATGATTTTAATTATAGGTTCCATACACATGTATCTCCTTCCGGTCTCAACATGCATATTAAGTTCATTCAAAAGGTGGCCAATCAATCGAAAGCATTAAGAGTAATAATTAAAACTCAATCTAGGATAGAAAATCAAAATTAGTTTCAATAGATTAGAATTCAATCCATTATTATCAAGTTACGTCATCACCCTAGGAAGATGAAAAATTAGAACGTAATGAAATTAAAGACAAACATAAAATAAAATAGAAATATCTTCACATTCATGATACAAACATAAGGTTATAATTACAAATGCATGAAAATAAAAATACTATCCTTTAACTACCAATCACATGCTTTAGCCACCCTTTTTTATTTTCGCAGCACAATTCTTCTGACTTGTTGGTAATTTTTTACCACCAGAATGGCAGATTTACATCTTCCTGTCAACATAGGAGTTGTAGAGCCAGATCTTATCTTTCAAATGCCGCAAATAACTCCTAATTTTGACATTTCTATCTCAAGTTATGATCAGATTGGTAGCCAAAGGTCAGATTCCGCCAGAACCACTGTTTCATCTTCCAAGCAGAATTTGGGATCCTTAGATCCCGAACTGGGATTTTCTTTGAACATGAAAGTTGTAGGACTTCTTCTTAGCTTTTTAACCATATAAAGAACGACCCAATCCAACATCTAGAACTCCAGATACAGCCTAAAACATGAAACAGGGTCAAAATACAGCATTATTTAAAATATTTGATTTCATTTCAAATTCAAGATCCATTCACAAAATGCAACTAAATTTATTAAATTAGACAAGATAACATCCAAAAATTGCATCATACAAGGGAAAATTAATATGTAAATATTTTACGTATCAAATATACACAAATGATGAGGTTGGACTATAATTTTATTGGTCATAAGATTTTGGGTAAATTATTTTCACCATCAAAGGTACTCTTGATGTCATCTCATTTTTTAATGATTTGGACAGATTATTTTCATCATCAAAGGTACTTTTAATTTAAATCCTTAGTGCTTTTTTTTTATAGAATGTGATATATGGTGATTGTATGATGGATGATATAGGATGAGCATTAGTTACACTGATATGAAGGTATCAAAGATAATGTTTGACTATTTTCTTTAGGTTGTATGGCGGAAGATATATGGTTAGTTTGCATTGATCAAATGGCATTGAATATAATATTTAACTATCTTCTTTAGGTGGAACATAGAAACAACATATCACTTTATGATTATTCATTCACAATATTTTATTCTCATCAAATATTATATTTGATGTATCTATTTAAACTAAGATTAACTTAGCTCGAGAAAGATTGCTAATAAAGGACCTAGATTTTTATTAAAATGTTAAACTCTTAATAAGCGTTTATTATATTTTATAGTGTCTTTGTAAATGGATAGTGATCACAAATGATTAAACATTATTTTTGAAATTTTACATATTTTTAATTTCAGTATTACTATATTGCTTTATGATTGCAATGAATTTAATAATTATATTATATTTTTTTGAATTGTGAAAGAATTGTGTTACGTGTAAAATGGTTTATTATTTAGCGCAAGTGCACATTGTCGTAAACAAGTAATAAAGTGATAAGAAAGTATCGTTCCCATGAGGATTGTTTTACTAAATACCAAAATTAATAATCCTAACTCTATTTGGCAAATCGATTAGTTAGAATTGAAGCGAGTAAATAAAGATTTATGCAGAAAATATTTAAAATAAAGATGAATGTAATGGGAATAAATATGAATATGAATAAAAGACCTAGGGATCAGACTTCACTTAATAACTTCGAATTGAATCATCTATCTACACTAATCCAATTTTACTCCCTTGATTGATAGTCGAGTTTCCCTAAATTAATTACTAGCCTCTTTCAAGGTCAAGTAATTCTACATAAACTATATTCTTATGTGAATTGCAACAACTAATCATGCATTAGGATTTATGGAACTCATTAAGACTACATAAACTATATGAATATATTCCTATTTCATATGCAATTTACGGTTTTAATTATAGATTCCATACACATGTATCTCCTTCCGGTCTTAACACACATATTGAGTTCATTCAAAAGGTGGCCAATCAATTGAAAGCATTAAGAGCAATAATTAAAACTCAATCTAGGAAATAAAATCAAAATTAGCTTCAATAGATTAGAATTCAATCCGTTATTATCAAGTTATGCCATCACCCTAGGAAGATAAAAAATTAGAACATAATAAAATTAAAAATAAATATAAAATAAAATAAAAATAACATCACATTCATGAACACAAGATTATAATTACAAATGCATGAAAATAGAAAAACTATCCATCCATTAGGAGGTAGAACCTTCCATGTAGGAGGAAAACCTAGCCTTCCATGTAGGAGGTAAAACCTTCCATGTAGGAGGCATACTAGAACTAAAAATGCATAAACTACTATCTACAATGCATGAATGAATGAATGCTTGGATGCTTGAATGCTCTCCACTACCACCTATTTATAGGTGAATGAGTCAGCTGCAAGTCATGAATCTTGACCACCAACTACCAATCACATGCTTCATCTACCATTCATGGTCTCCAACTACCCTTTTTGATTTTCGCAGCAACCATTCTTCTAACTTGTTGGTGATTTTTGACTACCAGAATGGCAGATTTACATCTTCTTGTCAACATAGGAGTTGTAGGGCCAGATCGTCTCTTCAAAATGCATATAAATAAATCCTAATTTGGACGTTTCTAGCTCAAGTTATGATCAGATTATTAGTCATATGTCAAATTCCGCCAGAACCACTGTTTCATCTTCCAAGCCGAATTTGAGATCTTTAGGTCCTGAACTGGGATTTTCCCTAAACATGAAAGTTGTAGGGCTTCTTCTTAGCTTTCCATCCATATAAAGATCAGCCCAATCAGACATCTAGAACTCCAGATATGGCCTAAATACTGGAACAAGGTCAAAATACAGCATTATCTAAAATATTTGATTTCATTTCAAATTCAAGACTCATTCACAAAATGCAACTAAATTTATTAAATTTAACAAGATAACATCCAAAAATACATCATATAAGGGAAAATAAATATGTAAATATTTTACATATCAAATTCCCCCACACTTAGCTTTTGGACGTCCTCGGACAAACACAAAAGAAAACTAATACTAATACTAATCTACTTATGAGATAAAAAGTATAAAAACATAAGAAAGATAATTAAAGTACAAAGATATCATAGCATTCATGAATCAATAAATCTTGACATATAAAATTAAAAAGGAATTGCAACTTCATTTGAGTAGGATTGAATCAGAATCACTGCAACTCTTTCTCTCTCAAGTGTTTATGGGCAAGTATTTCACTCAAATTCATCCTATCAAACATTGCACTACCATAGGCTTGCATAAATTCTCAATTTCCACTACCTGATTTACATGCACACTTCAAATCAAAAGGTCTTATTAAGGGTTGTAATGAGGCCAAGGTAAAGGAAAGATAAAACAGGGATATGAAAGGCTGAAGTAAGGAGAGAAATTAATAGAGCAATTAAAACATGGGTAATCTCTAAATAATTTTATCTCAACATAGCAGCCCACGATTCAAATTCAAGTACACATCAATTTTTCTCTTCTTTTTTTTTCTCTTTTTTTTATTTTTATTTATTTTTTTTTTGAACTATATTTTTTTTCTTTCTTTCTTTTTTTCTTTTTTTGAAAGAAAACTTTTGCAACTTTGAAGTTAATAATACATATTCCCCCACACTTTGTCAAAAACCCATTGTTCAAAGATTCAAATGCTCTACTAATCCCTAGGGTTAAGTAAAGACAATTGATATGACATATTAATGGGTTAAAGCAAAGAAACGGTTAATCAGGCTCAAAGGGGTTTATCAATGGTAAAACTGCAGGGTTGGCTATTTGGTTCTAACTGAGGAAAAAATTGCCTTTATCATATCTGAGTATGCATATAAATTGTAATCTCAACCAGATTTTATGCAAGTTCTAGAGTGACAACTTAACAGGTGAATATCACACACAAGAAATATAATACTGATTCGACAAGTAGGCTCAAAATCTCACGGTTAAAGGTTTCCAACTCAATCCAACTCAAAATCCATTACCAAACCCATTAATTCTAAGAAGTAAGAAAGTTGTTCAATCATGCTATGAAATCTTTTAAAATTATTGAAAAAAAAAACTAATAAGCAGGAAAATATATTTTTTTATTTTTTATTTTTTTTATATTTGTTTTAGGATGCGTATCAAGAGCAAATAGCTCTTTACTAGGCCGTATCAATAGCAGAAAATAACTCTTTACTCGGCCATCCCCTTTTTTTTATAATAAATCTCATGGTTTTACTACTAAAAAAAATCCTAAAAAGTAAAAAAAAAAAAAATTTAATAATTTTCCCCCCCACACTTAATGTAGACATTGTCCCCAATGTCTTCAGCAGATTAGCAAAAAGGGTTTATTAAAAGAAATGCATAAGCAACTCACACATAAAAGAAATTTTGACAGTAAAACTATAAGAGTAAAGAAAGTTACAACCGGAGAGTAGTGTCGGGCTCATGCTTCTGACTGCTGGATGGAGATTGTCAATCTATCTTTTTCACTGATGGATCTGGTTTAGGTTTATAGCCTTGTAGTTGGTCAATCAGCTGATCAGCAGTTGAGGCAGACATTATGGCACGGCGAGTCGCTTGGGTTATGAATCCCTGTTCCACAGCTTGATCTAAAAAAGACAGCAAACTATCATAAAAACCATTAACATTTAATAAACCTACTGGCTTCTGATGAAAGTTCAAGTTAATCCAATATGCAATGCTGGAAATTCCATCTAATGCTTCTAAACCACCAGGTAAAGCAATAAAGGCTTCAGCACTGTAAAGCATGCATCCAATTCGTTCAGGCAAGTTTGAAACCTTTAATGTTTTACCGATGGCGTATTTCTTATCATCTTAACCATTCACAAGGATACTCAGTATTTTGCTTCCTCTGATGTAGGCAGAAAATGCTGCACTTCCTTTTAAGCTATGAAGCCCTCCTCCATACACACAAGCAATCTTTCTAGCAGCTAATGCATGACCAAGTTCAGTTGCTGTTGTCACAAATTCTACATTCTTTCCAGCATAAGATTCACCAAAAACACAGATAGATTTAAATCTACACTTTGATGGTTGCTCAACCTCTTCCTCTTCTTTACTCTCACCTTCAGACATTTTTGCAAAGTGTGATTGCTGAAATGCATTCTTATAATACAAAAGCAGAAACAAAGAAATCATGCAAATCAGATAATATCAGAAAAAGATAAAAAAAGTTGCTGTGCAAAACTGACAAGTGCAATAATGGCATGAACAAAGCAAAATACGGAATGTAAAGAAAGTCAAAAAGATGCTGAAAAGCTAAACTTAAAAAGAAGATAAATGTACGAAAAGTTAAAAAGTAGTTGTAAAGATAAAAAAAAAGATAAAGGAAAAGTAAAGCAGACAAACATATGTATAGTAGTTGTGATTGTGGCTCACATCTTCCTCTGATTTTTCGTTCAGTAACGGCTTAAACGGCTTCTATGAGCCGAGGATTTGCTTCCCATCCAATTTTCTTATAAACTGGCAAACAGGGTCTTTTACAGTCAGATCCCCAAGACTATAGCGCTCCTTTTCTGTATTGAATAAGTTCATTAAATCAAAAAGAACAACATGAACATCTCCGCTAGGATGCATCTCAAGAGTCTGAATGATATTATCCAATGACTCTTTACTCAGTCCATCCTTTATGAATCGGATTTTGTCCTCTCGATTTACTGAAATCATTCCTTTATTCCTACAAAGCGTATTACAATTCCACCTTGCACACTTATGACAGGCTCTCATTCTTTTAGCTCTTCTCTTTTTAGAGTAAGAACTTCTTCCCATACTTGGCAGACGTCTAACAAATGATTCATTAAACTCACCTGCTAAACGTACCTTAGCTTCAATAATCCAGCGTATGTCCTCAGGAAGACCCAAATGCTTAAATGCCTTCATTCTTTCAAGTTGACAGTTGTAGATTTTCCTGAGCACATCTTTGGGAAAAGTAGGGAATCTGCTTTTAAGCTTTACAAGGCATTCCTCCATGATGAGAATGATGAAAACTGAAATTGTGAGTGAAAAATATTGTGCGGTGTGTGCTTAAATAAGAAAAGAAATGAAAAGAGAAAGAAATCTTGGGTTGCCTCCCAAGTAGCCGCCCTTCTTTAACGTCTTTAGCTAGATAAAGTCCTAACTTATTGCTTTATTTCCTCTCTTTTTTTCTTTTTCTTTTTCTTTTATACTTACTAGCTGGCTTCTCGAGCGTGATGATAGTCTTGATGGCCTTGAATGTACTATCATTGTATTCGTTCAATCTTTACCCGTGGTTTACCTCAAGGCAATTAATCTGCTTCAGGATTTTAGGATCAGTAGACTTTGATGCATCAACCATTCCTACCACTAATGGCTCTTCTGTGCAGGATTTAAGCAATACATCTTTCATGCAATTGGTCAGTGTGTCTAATCTGTAACAGATATTATCTTCATATGGAAAAGCTTTAAAAATATTGAAAGATACTTGATCATTTTGAACCTGTAAAGTTAGCTTTCCCTTCTGCACATCAATTAGAGCTCGTCCAGTTGCAAGAAATGGTCTCCCAAGAATAATAGGAATTTCTTGGTCTTCATCCATGTCAAGCACTATGAAATCTGCTGGGAAGATGAATTTATCAACTTTTACTAGCACGTCCTTAAGGATTCCACGTGGATGCTTTATTGAATGATCTGCTAGCTATAGTGACACGGTAGTTGGTTTCACTTCTCCTAATCCCAGCTTCTTGTAGACGGATAATGGCATCAAATTCACACTTGCACCAAGGTCACATAAGGCTTTTTCAAATCCACACTCTCCAATGGTACAGGGTATGCAGAAACTTCCAGGATCTTTAAGCTTTGGCGGTAGTTTCTTTTGGAGAATCGCACTGCACTCTTCAGTTAAGGCTACTGTTTTGAAATCCTCCAGTTTGCATTTCCTTGATAAAATCTCCTTCATAAATTTTGCATAACTAGGCATTTGGGCTAAAGCTTCAACAAATGGGATGTTGATATGCAACTTCTTAAACACCTCCAGGAACTTGCTAAACTGCTCGTCTAGCTTAGCCTTCACCAATCTTTGAGGAAATGGAACTGGTGGAACATATGGTGGAGGATTATCTGGAAATGTCATTCTTCCTGGAATCACCTCATCTTCTTTCTGAGCTTCTTCGTTTTTCTTCCTTGATTCTGACTCATCTAACTGCTTCCCACTTCTTAATGAAATAGCCATTACGTGCTCTCTAGGATTTCTTTCAGTGTCACTGGGTAAAGTGCCTGGTTGTCTGGAATTCAGCATACTTGCAATTTGGCCCATTTGCACCTCCAGATTTTTAAGTGAGGTTGCTTGAGTTTGCATGATTGCTTCATGATTCTTGAGTGTAGCTTCTGTTCTGGCCATAAATTGAGAAGTATTCATGGTTAGTTGAGTCAATGCTTCTTCTAAATTCGCCTTTGGTTGTGGTGGTGATTGTTGAATTTGCTGTTGATAATTCCCTTGAGGTTTGAACACATTCTGATTATTCCTCCACCCTAAATTAGGGTGGTTTCTCCATCCTAGATTATATGTGTTTGAGAAAGGATCATTTTGATGATTTTGATTCCTGACATAGTTGGCTTGTTCAGGTTGAGAAGGAATGAATGGATTGCCTTCTTGACATTGTGTGCTCATGTGAGGACCTCCACATAAATCACAAGCATCTGCAGGAGTTCTGATTGCATTTGCTTGAGCTGTTAATGAACTCACTTGCTTGGATATAGAAGCAACTTGAGAAGACAAAGTGGTCAGAATGTTTAGCTCATGGACTCCAAGTGCTTTCTTTGAAGTGTTGCATTCAGAAGGCCATTGGTAAGCATTTGCTGCCATCTCTTCCAACAGCTCCATAGCAGCTTCTATGCTTTTTCCCATTAATGATCCACCAGCTGCAGCATCTACAAGTGTTCTGGTAGCATTAGACAATCCATTGTAGAAAGTCTGCAACTGTAGCCAATCTGGTAGCCCGTGATGAGGACATCTTCTTAGCAACTCCTTGTATCTTTCCCATGCTTCATAAAGGCTTTCCATGTCATGCTGGGTGAATGAAGCAATCTCATTTCTCATCTTTGCAGTTTTAGCTGGAGGAAAGAATTTTGCTAAAAATTTTTGTGCCAATATGTTCCATGTAGTGATGCTCCCCACTGGTAAAGAGTGTAACCAGCTTTTAGCCTTATCCCTAAGTGAGAAAGGAAAAAGTTGTAACCTTATGGCATCATCAGAAACGCCATTATGTTTGAATGTATCATAGATTTCTAGAAAGCTGGCTATATGTGCATTCGGATCTTCTATTGGAGAACCTCCAAACTGATTTGCTTGCACCATTTGAATTATGGCTGGCTTGATCTCAAAGTTGTTGGCTGGTATAGGCGGTCTCCTGATCCTAAAAATGGTGTCCATGACTGTTAGTGTGGCATAGTCACGGAGTGCTTTGGTGTTTGATTCTTCTCTCAAATCTGCCATTGCTTCACCTTGATCTACAGTTGACTGCTTCTTTATCTTTCGATTCCTTCGACAAGTTTTCTCGATCTCAAAATTAAATAGCAGCGGCTCAGCAACTTTAGATCTGGTCATACACTAGGACAAACCTGAAAAAAGAAAAGAAACACCAAAGAAAAAAAATGTAAAATAAAAACCAAATTAGGATTAAGATTACTTGGTATTGATATTAATGATAACAATCCCCGGCAACGGCGCCAAAAACTTGTTACGTGTAAAATGGTTTATTATTTAGCGCAAGTGCACACTGTCGTAAACAAGTAATAAAGTGATAAGAAAGTATCGTTCCCACGAGGATTGTTTCACTAAATACCAAAATTAATAATCCTAACTCTATTTGGCAAATCGATTAGTTAGAATTGAAGCGAGTAAATAAAGATGAATGTAATGGGAATAAAGATGAATATGAATAAAAGACCTAGGGATTAGACTTCACTTAATAACTTCGGATTGAATCATCTATCTACACTAATCCAATTTTACTCCCTTGATTGATAGTCGAGTTTCCCTAAATTAATTACTAGCCTCTTCCAAGGTCAAGTAATTCTACAATTAATTGTCAATTCACTATATTCCTATGTGAATTGCAACAACTAATTATGCATTAGGATTTATGGAACTCATTAAGACTACATAAACCATATGAATATATTCCTATTTCATATGCAATTTACGGTTTTAATTATAGGTTCCATACACATGTATCTCCTTCCGGTCTCAACACACATATTGAGTTCATTCAAAAGGTGGCCAATCAATTGAAAGCATTAAGAGCAATAATTAAAACTCAATCTAGGAAATAAAATCAAAATTAGCTTCAATAGACTAGAATTCAATCCGTTATTATCAAGTTATGCCATCACCCTAGGAAGATGAAAAATTAGAACATAATAAAATTAAAAACAAATATAAAATAAAATAAAAATAACATCACATTCATGAACACAAGATTATAATTACAAATGCATGAAAATAGAAAAACTATCCATCCATTAGGAGGTAGAACCTTACATGTAGGAGGAGAACCTAGCCTTCCATGTAGGAGGTAAAACCTTCCATGTAGGAGGTATACTAGAACTAAAAATGCATAAACTACTATCTACAATGCATGAATGAATGAATGCTTGGATGCTTGAATGCTCTCCACTACCACCTATTTATAGGTGAATGAGTCAGCTGCAAGTCATGAATCTTGACCACCAACTACCAATCACATGCTTCATCTACCATTCATGATCTCCAACTACCCTTTTTGATTTTCGCAGCAACCATTCTTCTAACTTGTTGGTGATTTTTTACCACCAGAATGGCAGATTTACGTCTTCTTGTCAACATAGGAGTTGTAGGGCCGGATCTTCTCTTCAAAATGCATATAAAGAACTCCTAATTTGGACGTTTCTAGCTCAAGTTATGATCAGATTAGTAGCCATATGTCAAATTCTGCCAGAACCACTGTTTCATCTTCCAAGCCGAATTTGAGATCCTTAGGTCCTGAACTGGGCTTTTCCCTAAACATGAAAGTTGTAGGGCTTCTTCTTAGCTTTCCATCCATATAAAGATCAGCCCAATCGGACATCTAGAACTCCAGATATAGCCTAAATACTGAAACAGGGTCAAAATACAGCATTATCTAAAATATTTGATTTCATTTCAAATTCAAGACTCATTCACAAAATGCAACTAAATTTATTAAATTTAACAAGATAACATCCAAAAATACATCATATAAGAGAAAATAAATATGTAAATATTTTACGTATCAAATTGATAATTTTATAATACGATAAAATAAAAGATTATTATTTATATGTATAAAATTAACCTAAATTTTTTTTAAAATGTTAAGCTCTTGATAAGTGTGTATTATATTTTATAATGTCTTTGTGAATGGATAGTGATCACAAATGATTAAGGATTATTTTTGAAATTTTACATATTTTTAATTTGAGCATTACTATATTGCTTTATGATCGCAATGAATTTAATGATTATATTAAATTTTTCTAATTGCAAAGGAATTAATAATTTAGTAATATTATAAAATAAAAGATTATTATTTATGTGTATAAAATTTTTCTAACCTAACCTAAATATTCATATTAAATATTGAATTATCATTGTATTCTTATATATGTCAAATGTGTCTCTTTTAAAAAGTCAACAAAATCTAATAATTTGAGTATTACTATATTGCTTTATGATTGCAATGAATTTAATGATTATATTATATTTTTTGGGATTGCAAAAGAATTAATAATTTGGTAATACTATAAAATAAAATATTATTATTTATATGTATAAAATTGAACAAAATTTTTCTTAAAATGTTAAACTCTTGATAAGCGTGTATTATATTTTATAATGTCTTTGCGAATGGATAGTGATCACAAATGACTAAATATTATTTTTGAAATTTTACATATTTTTAATTTGAGTATCACTATATTACTTTACGACCGCAATGAATTTAATGATTATATTATATTTTTTAATTGCAATAGAATTAATAATTTTGTAATATTATAAAATAAAAGGTTGTCATTTCTATATATATAAAATTTTGCGAATCTAACTTAAATATTCATATTAAATATCGAATTATCATTGTATTCTTATATATGTTGAACGCGTCTCTTTTAAAAAGTAAACAAAATCTAATAATTTGAGTATTACTATATTGCTTTATGATTGCAATGAATTTAATGATTATATTATATTTTTTTTGAATTATAGAAGAATAAATAATTTTATAATACTAAGAAATAAAATATTATTATTTATATGTATAAAATTGACCTAAATTTTTCTTAAAATGTTAAGCTCTTAATAAGTGTGTATTATATTTTATAGTGTCTTTGTGAATGGATAGTGATCATAAATGATTAAGCATTATTTTTGAAATTTTACATATTTTTAACTTGAGCATTACTATATTGCTTTATGATCGCAATGAATTTAATGATTATATTATATTTTCTTAATTGCAAAAGAATTAATAATTTTGTAATATTATAAAATAAAAGATTATTATTTATGTGTATAAAATTTTTCTAACCTAACCTAAATATTCATATTAAATATTGAATTATCATTGTTTTCTTATATATGTCAAATGTGTCTCTTTTAAAAAGTAAACAAAATCTAATAATTTGAGTATTACTATATTGCTTTATGATTGCAATGAATTTAATAATTATATTATACTTTTTGGGATTGCAAAAGAACTAATAATTTGGTAATACTATAAAATAAAATATTATTATTTAAATGTATAAAATTGAACAAAATTTTTCTTAAAATGTTAAACTCTTGATAAGTGTGTATTATATTTTATAATGTCTTTGCGAATGGATAGTGATCACAAATGATTAAATATTATTTTTAAAATTTTACATATTATTAATTTGAGTATTACTATATTACTTTACGACCGCGATGAATTTAATGATTATATTATATTTTTCTAATTGCAATAGAATTAATAATTTTGTAATATTATAAAATAAAAGGTTATCATTTATATATATACGATAAAATAAAAGATTATTATTTATATGTATAAAATTAACCTAAATTTTTCTTAAAATGTTAAGCTCTTAATAAGTGTGTATTATATTTTATAGTGCCTTTGTGAATGGATAGTGATCACAAATGATTAAACATTATTTTTGAAATTTTACATATTTTTAATTTGAGCATTAATATTTTGCTTTATGATCGCAATGAATTTAATGATTATATTATATTTTTTTAATTGAAAAGGAATTAATAATTTTGTAATATTATAAAATAAAAGATTATTATTTATGTGTATAAAATTTTTCTAACCTAACCTAAATATTCATATTAAATATTGAATTTTCATTATATTCTTATATATGTCAAATGTGTCTCTTTTAAAAAGCAAACAAAATCTAATAATTTGAGTATTACTATATTCCTTTATGATTGCAATGAATTTAATGATTATATTATATTTTTTGGGATTGCAAAAGAACTAATAATTTGGTAATACTATAAAATAAAATATTATTATTTATATGTATAAAATTGAACAAAATTTTTCTTAAAATGTTAAACTCCTGATAAGCGTGTATTATATTTTATAATGTCTTTGCGAATGGATAGTGATCACAAATGATTAAATATTATTTTTGAAATTTTACATATTTTTAATTTGAGTATTACTATATTACTTTACGACCGCAATGAATTTAATGATTATATTATATTTTTTTAATTGCAATAGAATTAATAATTTTGTAATATTATAAAATAAAAGGTTATCATTTATATATATATAAAATTTTGCGAATCTACCTTAAATATTCATATTAAATATTGAATTATCATTGTATTCTTATATATGTCGAACGCGTCTCTTTTAAAAAGTAAACAAAATCTAATAATTTGAGTATTACTATATTGCTTTATGATTGCAATGAATTTAATGATTATATTATATTTTTTTTTGAATTATAGAAGAATAAATAATTTTGTAATACTAAGAAATAAAATATTATTATTTATATGTATAAAATTTACCTAAATTTTTCTTAAAATGTTAAGCTCTTAATAAGTGTGTATTATATTTTATAGTGTCTTTGTGAATGGATAGTGATCACAAATGATTAAGCATTATTTTTGAAATTTTACATATTTTTAACTTGAGCATTACTATATTGCTTTATGATCACAATGAATTTAATGATTATATTATATTTTTTTAATTGCAAAAGAATTAATAATTTTGTAATATTATAAAATAAAAGATTATTATTTATGCGTATAAAATTTTTCTAACCTAACCTAAATATTCATATTAAATATTGAATTATCATTGTATTCTTATATATGTCAAATGTGTCTCCTTAAAAAAGTAAACAAAATCTAATAATTTGAGTATTACTATATTGCTTTATGATTGCAATGAATTTAATGATTATATTATATTTTTTGGGATTGCAAAAGAACTAATAATTTGGTAATACTATAAAATAAAATATTATTATTTATATGTATAAAATTGAACTAAATTTTTCTTAAAATGTTAAACTCTTGATAAGTTTTTATTATATTTTATAATGTCTTTGCGAATGGATAGTGATCACAAATGATTAAATATTATTTTTAAAATTTTACATATTATTAATTTAAGTATTACTATATTACTTTACGACCGCGATGAATTTAATGATTATATTATATTTTTTTAATTGCAATAGAATTAATAATTTTGTTATATTATAAAATAAAAGGTTATCATTTATATATATATATATAAAATTTTGCGAATCTAACTTAAATATTCATATTAAATATCGAATTATCATTGTATCCTTATATATGTCGAATGCGTCTCTTTTAAAAAGTAAACAAAATCTAATAATTTGAGTATTACTATATTGCTTTATGATTGCAATGAATTTAATGATTATATTATATTTTTTTTGAATTATAGAAGAATAAATAATTTTGTAATACTAAGAAATAAAATATTATTATTTATATGTATAAAATTGACCTAAATTTTTCATAAAATGTTAAACTCTTAATAAGTGTGTATTATATTTTATAGTGTCTTTGTATCAAATGCATTGATTCAAAGGTATCAAAGAAAATGTTCAATTATGTATCAAAGAAAATGTTCAACTATTTTCCTTAAGCAGAATATTAAAACAATCATATCATTTTACTATTATTTACTTAGAATATTTTATCCTCATCATCTAAAGTGCTTCTTATTCCATTCCACTTATTAATGATTTTGGAAATATTATATTCGGAATATACACAAATGATGAGGTTGGACTATAATTTTAGTGGTCATAAGATTTTGGATAAATTGTTTTCACCATCAAAGGTACTTTTGATGTCATCTCATTTTTTAATGATTTGGACAGATTATTTTCATCATCAAAGGTACTTTTAATTTAAATCCTTAGTGCTTTTTTTTATAGAGTGTGATATATGGTGATTGTATGATGGATGATATGAGGATGAGCATTAGTTACACTGATATGAAGGTATCAAAGATAATGTCTGACTATTTTCTTTAGGTTTTATGGCGGAGGATATACGGTTAGTTTGCATTGATCAAATGGCATTGAATATAATATTTAACTATCTTCTTTAGGTGGAACATAGAAACAACATATCACTTTATGATTATTCATTCACAATATTTTATTCTCATCAAATATTATATTTGATGTATCTATTTAAATTAAGATTAACTTAGCTTGAGAAAGATTGCTAATAAAGGACCTAGATTTTCATTAAAATGTTAAACTCTTGATAAGCGTGTATTATATTTTATAGTGTCTTTGTAAACGGATAGTGATCACAAATGATTAAACATTATTTTTGAAATTCTGCATATTTTTAATTTCAGTATTACTATGTTGCTTTATGATTGCAATGAATTTAGTAATTATATTATATTTTTTTTAATTGTAAAAGAATTGATAATTTTATAATACGATAAAATAAAAGATTATTATTTATATGTATAAAATTAACCTAAATTTTTCTTAAAATGTTAAGCTCTTAATAAGTGTGTATTATATTTTATCGTGCCTTTGTGAATGGATAGTGATAAAAAATGATTAAACATTATTTTTGAAATTTTACATATTTTTAATTTGAGCATTACTATTTTGCTTTATGATCGCAATGAATTTAATGATTATATTATTTTTCTTAATTGCAACGGAATTAATAATTTTGTAATATTATAAAATAAAAGATTATTATTTATGTGTATAAAATTTTTCTAACCTAACCTAAATATTCATATTAAATATTGAATTATCATTGTATTTTTATATATGTCAAATGTGTCTCTTTTAAAAAGTAAACAAAATCTAATAATTTGAGTATTACTATATTGCTTAATGATTGCAATGAATTTAATGATTATATTATATTTTTTGGGATTGCAAATGAATTAATAATTTGGTAATACTATAAAATAAAATATTATTATTTATATGTATAAAATTGAACTAAATTTTTCTTAAAATGTTAAACTCTTGATAAGTGTGTACTATATTTTATAATGTCCTTGGGAATGGATAGTGATCACAAATAATTAAATATTATTTTTGAAATTTTACATATTTTTAATTTGAGTATTACTATATTACTTTATGACCGCAATGAATTTAATGATTATATTGTATTTTTTTAATTGCAATAGAATTAATAATTTTGTAATATTATAAAATAAAAGGTTATCATTTATATATATATAAAATTTTGCGAATCTAACTTAAATATTCATATTAAATGTCAAATTATCATTTTATTCCTATATATGTCGAACGTGTCTCTTTTAAAAAGTAAACAAAATCTAATAATTTGAGTATTACTATATTGCTTTATGATTGCAATGAATTTAATGATTATATTATATTTTTTCTAAATTATAGGAGAATAAATGATTTTGTAATACTAAGAAATAAAATATTATTATTTATATGTATAAAATTGACCTAAATTTTTCTTAAAATGTTAAACTCTTAATAAGTGTGAAATATATTTTATAGTGTCTTTGTATCAAATGCATTGATTCAAAGGTATCAAAGAAAATGTTCAACTATTTTCCTTAAGTGGAATATTAAAACAATCATATCATTTTACTATTATATACTTAGAATATTTCATCCTTATCATCTAAGGTGCTTCTTATTCCATTCCACTTTTTAATGATTCTGGACATATTATATTCAGAATAAACACAAATGATGAGGTTGGACTATAATTTTAGTGGTCATAAGATTTTGGATAAATTATTTTCACCATCAAAGGTACTTTTGATATCATCTCATTTTTTAATGATTTGGACAGATTATTTTCATCATCAAAGGTACTTTCAATTTAAATCCTTGGTGGTTTATTTTTTTATAGAGTTTGATATATGGTGATTGTATGATGGATGATATGAGGATGAGCATTAGTTACACTGATATGAAGGTATCAAAGATAATGTCTGACTATTTTCTTTAGGTTTTATGGTGGAGGATATACGGTTAGTTTGCATTAATCAAATGGCATTGAATATAATGTTTAACTATCTTCTTTAGGTGGAACATAGAAACAACATATCACTTTATGATTATTCATTCATAATATTTTATTCTCATCAAATATTATATTTGATGTATCTATTTAAATTAAGATAAACTTAGCTTGAGAAAGATTGCTAATAAAGGACCCAGATTTTCATTAAAACGTTAAACTCTTAATAAGCGTGTATTATATTTTATAGTGTCTTTGTAAACGGATAGTGATCATAAATGATTAAACATTATTTTTAAAATTTTACATATTTTTAATTTCAGTATTACTATATTGCTTTATGATTCCAATGAATTTAATAATCATATTATATTTTTTTGAATTGTAAAAGAATTGATAATTTTATAATAAGATAAAATAAAAGATTATTATTTATATGTATAAAATTAACCTAAATTTTTCTTAAAATGTTAAGCTCTTAATAAGTGTGTATTATATTTTATAGTGTCTTCGTGAATGGATAGTGATCACAAATGATTAAGTATTATTTTTAAAATTTTACATATTTTTAATTTGAGAATTACTATATTGCTTTATGGTCGCAATGAATTTAATGATTATATTATATTTTTTTAATTGCAAAAGAATTAATAATTTTGTAATATTATAAAATAAAATATTATTATTTATGCGTATAAAATTTTTCTAACCTAACCTAAATATTCATATTAAATATTGAATTATCATTGTATTCTTATATATGTCAAATGTGTCTCCTTAAAAAAGTAAACAAAATCTAATAATTTGAGTATTACTATATTGCTTTATGATTGCAATGAATTTAATGATTATATTATATTTTTTGGGATTGCAAAAGAGTTAATAATTTGGTAATACTATAAAATAAAATATTATTATTTATATGTATAAAATTGAACTAAATTTTTCTTAAAATGTTAAACTCTTGATAAGCGTGTATTATATTTTATAATGTCTTTGCGAATGGATAGTGATCACAAATGATTAAATATTATTTTTGAAATTTTACATATTTTTAATTTGAGTATTACTATATTACTTTACGACCACAATGAATTTAATGATTATATTATATTTTCTAAATTGCAATAGAATTAATAATTTTGTAATATTATAAAATAAAAGGTTATCCTTTATATATATATATATATATATAAAATTTTGTGAATCTAACTTAAATATTCATATTAAATATTGAATTATCATTGTATTCTTATATATGTCGAACGCGTCTCTTTTAAAAAGTAAACAAAATCTAATAATTTGAGTATTACTATATTGCTTTATGATTTCAATGAATTTAATGATTATATTATATTTTTTTTCAATTATAGAAGAATAAATAATTTTGTAATACTAAGAAATAAAATATTATTATTTATATGTATAAAATTGACCTAAATTTTTCTTAAAATGTTAAACTCTTAATAAGTTGGAAATATATTTTATAATGTCTTTGTATCAAATGCATTGATTCAAAGGTATCAAAGAAAATGTTCAACTATTTTCCTTAAGCGGAATATTAAAATAATCATATCATTTTACTATTATTTACTTAGAATATTTCATCCTCATCATCAAAAGTGCTTCTTATTCCATTCCACTTTTTAATGATTCTGGACATATTATATTTGGAATAAACACAAATGATGAGGTTGGACTATAATTTTAGTGGTCATAAGATTTTGGATAAATTATTTTCACCATCAAAGGTACTTTTGATGTCATCTCATTTTTTAATGATTTGGACAGATTATTTTCATCATCAAAGGTACTTTCAATTTAAATCCTTAGTGCTTTTTCTTATAGAGTGCGATATATGGTGTTTGTATGATGGATGATATAGGATGAGCATTAGTTACACTGATATGAAGGTATCAAAGATAATGTCTGACTATTTTCTTTAGGTTTTATGGTGGAGGATATACGGTTAGTTTGCATTGATCAAATGGCATTGAATATAATGTTTAACTATCTTCTTTAGGTGGAACATAGAAACAACATATCACTTTATGATTATTCATTCATAATATTTTATTCTCATCAAATATTATATTTGATGTATCTATTTAAATTAAGATAAACTTAGCTTGAGAAAGATTGCTAATAAAGGACCCAGATTTTCATTAAAACGTTAAACTCTTAATAAGTGTGTATTATATTTTATAGTGTCTTTGTAAACGGATAGTGATCACAAATGATTAAACATTATTTTTGAAATTTTACATATTTTTAATTTCAGTATTACTATATTGCTTTATGATTCCAATGAATTTAATAATCATATTATATTTTTCTGAATTGTAAAAGAATTGATAATTTTATAATAGGATAAAATAAAAGATTATTATTTATATGTATAAAATTAACCTAAATTTTTCTTAAAATGTTAAGCTCTTAATAAGTGTGTATTATATTTTATAGTGCCTTTGTGAATGGATAGTGATCACAAATGATTAAACATTATTTTTGAAATTTTACATATTTTTAATTTGAGCATTACTATTTTGCTTTATGATCACAATGAATTTAATGATTATATTATATTTTTTTAATTGCAAAGGAATTAATAATTTTGTAATATTATAAAATAAAAGATTATTATTTATGTGTATAAAATTTTTCTAACCTAACCTAAATATTCATATTAAATATTGAATTATCATTGTATTCTTATATATTTCAAATGTGTCTCTTTTAAAAAGTAAACAAAATCTAATAATTTGAGTATTACTATATTGCTTTATGATTGCAATGAATTTAATGATTATATTATATTTTTTGGGATTGCAAAAGATTTAATAATTTGGTAATACTATAAAATAAAATATTATTATTTATATGTATAAAATTGAACTAAATTTTTCTTAAAATGTTAAACTCTTGATAAGTGTGTACTATATTTTATAATGTCTTTGTGAATGGATGGTGATCACAAATGATTAAATATTATTTTTGAAATTTTACATATTTTTAATTTGAGTATTACTATATTACTTTACGACCACAATGAATTTAATGATTATATTATATTTTTTTAATTGCAATAGAATTAATAATTTTGTAATATTATAAAATAAAAGGTTATCATTTATATATATATAAAATTTTGCGAATCTAACATAAATATTCATATTAAATATCGAATTATCATTGTATTCTTATATATGTCGAACGCGTCTCTTTTAAAAAGTAAACAAAATCTAATAATTTGAGTATTATTATATTGCTTTACGATTGCAATGAATTTAATGATTATATTATATTTTTTGGGATTGCAAAAGAATTAATAATTTGGTAATACTATAAAATAAAATATTATTATTTATATGTATAAAATTGAACTAAATTTTTCTTAAAATGTTAAACTCTTGATAAGTGTGTACTATATTTTATAATATCTTTGTGAATGGATGGTGATCACAAATGATTAAATATTATTTTTGAAATTTTACATATTTTTAATTTGAGTATTACTATATTACTTTACGACCGCAATGAATTTAATGATTATTTTATATTTTTTTAATTGCAATAGAATTAATAATTTTGTAATATTATAAAATAAAAGGTTATCATTTATATATATATAAAATTTTGCGAATCTAACGTAAATATTCATATTAAATATCGAATTATCATTGTATTCTTATATATGTCGAACGCGTCTCTTTTAAAAAGTAAACAAAATCTAATAATTTGAGTATTACTATATTTCTTTGTGATTGCAATGAATTTAATGATTATATTATATTTTTTCTGAATTATAGGAGAATAAATAATTTTGTAATTCTAAGAAATAAAATATTATTATTTATATGTATAAAATTGACCTAAATTTTTCTTAAAATGTTAAACTCTTAATAAGTGTGAAATATATTTTATAGTTTCTTTGTATCAAATGCATTGATTCAAATGTATCAAAGAAAATGTTCAACTATTTTCCTTAAGTGGAATATTAAAACAATCATATCATTTTACTATTATTTACTTAGAATATTTCATCCTCATCATCTAAAGTGCTTCTTATTCCATTCGACTTTTTAATGATTCTGGACATATTATATTCGGAATATACACAAATGATGAGGTTGGACTATAATTTTAGTGCTCATAAGATTTTAGATAAATTATTTTCACCATCAAAGGTACTTTTGATGCCATCTCATTTTTCAATGATTTGGACAGATTTGGACAGATTATTTTCATCATCAAAGGTACTTTTAATTTCATCTCATCATTAAAGGAAAGATTCGAAATATACACCATTCCACTTTTCAATGATTTTATACATATTATGTTTGGAATATACCTAAATGATGAGGTTGGACTATAGTATTAGTGGTCGGAAGATTTTAGACACATTATTTTCATCATCAAAGGTACTTTTGATATCATCTCATTTTTTAATGATTTAGACAGATTTAGATAAATTATTCTCATCATCAAAGGGCAGATTTGGAATATACACAAATGATGAGGTTGGACTGTGGTTTTAGTGGTCAGAAGATTTTGGACAAATTATTTTAATCATCAAAGGTACTTTTGATGTCATCTCATTTTTTAGTGATTTTGGATATAATGAGTTGAGAATTTGTATAAATGATGAATATCGATTGCATTGATTCAAAGGTATCAAAGATAATAATGGAATATCAAAACAATCATATCATTTTACTATTATTTACTCAGAATATTCATCCTCATCATCTAAGGTGCTTCTTATTCAATTTCACTTTTAGATGATTTTGAACAAATTATATTCAGAATATATACAAATGATGAGGTTGGACTATAAATGATTTTACTCCGAATATTATTTTACTATTATTTACTTAAAATATTTCATCCTCATCGTCTAAAGTGCTTCTTATTCAATTTCACTTTTAAATGATTTTGGACATATTATATTTGGAATATGCACAAATGATGAGGTTGGACTGTAGTTTTAGTGGTCAGAAGATTTTGGACAGATTATTTTCATCATCAAAGGTACTTTTGATTTCATCTTATCATCTAAAGTGCTTCTTATTCAATTTCACTTTTAAATGATTTTGGACATATTGTATTTGGAATAAACACAAATGATGAGATTGGACTGTAGTTTTAGTGGTCAGAAGATTTTGGATAGATTATTTTCATCATCAAAGGTACTTTTGATTTCATCTTATTTTTTTACTGATTTTGGATATAATGAATTAGGAGTTTGCATAAATGATGAAACTAATCTAGTTTTGGTACTTGAAGAATTTTAAGGTTGTTATTATTTTAAGTTCTTAGTATTTTTTTTATAGAGTGTGATATATGGTGAATATCAATTGCATTGATTTTGGTATCAAAGAAAATATCAAAACAATCATATTATTTTATTATTATTTACTCAAAATATTTCATCCTCATCATCTAAGGTGCTTCTTATTCCATTTCACTTTTCAATAATTTTGGATAGATTATATTCAGAGTATACACAAATGATAAGGTTAAATTGTAATTTTAGTGGTCGGAAGATTTTGAACAAATTATTTTAATCATCTAAGGTACTTTTGATTTCATCTCATTCTTTAGTGATTTGGACATATTATTTTCATCATCAAAGGTACTTTTGATTTCATCTCATTTTTTACTAATTTTGGATATAATAAGTTAGGAATTTGCATAAATGATGAAATGAATCTAGTTTTGCTGCTTGGGAGGATTTTGAAGTTGTTATTATTTTAAGTTCTTAGTGTTTTTTTTATAGAGTGTGATATATGATGAATATCAATTGCAATGGTATCAAAGAAAATGATTTTGGATAGATTATATTTGGAATATATACAGATGATAAGGTTAGATTGTAATTTTAGTGGTTGGAAGATTTTGGACAAATTATTTTTGGAATATATGATGAATATCAATTGTAAAGGTATAAAAAAAAATGATTTTGGACAAATTATATTTGGAATATATACAAATGATAAGGTTAGATTGTAGTTTTAGTGGTTGGAAGATTTTGGACAAATTATTTTCATCATCAAAGGTACTTTTGATTTCATCTCATTTTTTAGTCATTTTGGATATAATGAGTTAGGAATTTACATAAATGATGAAACTAATCCAATTTTAGTACTTAAATATCAATTTCATTGATTCAAAGATATCAAACAAAATGTGCTTTCAGCCTCAAAATATTTATCTTCATCATCTAAGATGCTTCTTACTCTATATCACTTTTCAATGATTTTGAACAGATTATATTCGAAATATATACAAAGGTTGGACTGTAGTTTCAATGGTCGTAAAATTTTGGACAGATTATTTTCATCATCAAAGATATCAAAGAAAATGTGCTTTCATCTTTAGAATATTTATCCTCATCATCTAAGGTGCAAGGTTGGATTGTAGTTTTAGTGGTCGAAGGATTTTGGATAGATTATTTTCATCGTTAAAGATACTTTTGGATAGATTATTTTCATCATCAAAGATATCAAAGAAAATGTGCTTTCATCTTTAAAATATTTATCCTCATCATCTAAGGTGCAAGGTTGGATTGTAGTTTTAGTGGTCGAAGGATTTTGGATAGATTATTTTCATCGTTAAAGATACTTTTGATTTCATCTCATTTTTTAGTCATTTTGGATATAACGAGTATTTTGAAGTTGTTATTATTTTAAGTTCTTAATTTTTTTTTAGAGTGTGATATATGATGAATATCAATTGCATTGGTTGAAAGGTATCAAAACAATCATATCATTTTACTATTATTTACTTAGAATATTTCATCCTCATCATCTAAGGTGCTTCTTATTCCATTTCACTTTTCAATAATTTTGGAAATATTATATTCGAAATTTACACAAATGATGAGGTTGGACTGTAGTTTTAATCTAATTTAAATTTAGTTTAAATTATAAAAATATTTTTTACATAGAAATAATCTTTTTATTTTATAATATGACAAAACTCTTGATTCTATTACAATTCAACAAAATAAAATAAATTATAATCATTAAATTCATTACTCAAATAAAAAATATGAAAGATTTTAAAAATAACATTTAATTTTTCAAGATCATTATCCATTTAAAAATACACTAATAAAATATGATATGCACTTATTAGCAATTTATCCCTTGAAGCAAAACCAAGTCAGTAACTTTTGTCAAAACTAAGTTGAAATCTTAATTTAGATTGATAAATCAAACAGCAAAAAATGAAATACCCAAAAAAATATCATCTTTCATAAAAAAAAAAAAACACTAATAACTTAAGGTAACAACCTTAAAATCTCCTTACCACTAAAACTAGAGTCCAATCTCATCATTGTATGAATTCTTAATATAATCTATCCAAAATCATCAAAAAATAAAATGAAATAAGAAGAATCTTGGATGATGAGGATGAAATATTTTGAGTGAGTGACAATAAAGCAATATAGTTGTCTTAATATATTATACCAATAAAATATGATATGCATTTATTAACAATTTATCCCTTGAAGAAAAACTAAATCATTTATCAGTAACTATTGTTAAACCAAGTTGAAATCTTAATTTAGATCAATAAATCAAATAACAAAAAAATGAAATACTCAAAAACATATCATTTTTCATCAAAAAAAATAACAACTTAAGGTAACAACTTTAAAATCTCCTTACCATTAAAACTAGAGTCCAATCTCATCATTTGTATGAATTTCCAATATAATCTACCCAAAATCATTGAAAAATGAAATGAAATAAGAAGAATCTTGGATGATGAAGATGAAATATTTTGAGTGAGTGACAATAAAGTAATATAGTTGTCTTAATATTCGACTAAAAGGAAATAGTTAAACATTTTTTTGATATCTTTGAATCAATGTAATTGATACTCACCTTATATCACACTCCATTAAAAAAAGTACTAAAAACTTAAAAGAATAACAACTTCAAAATTCTTCATGTTCCAAAATTAAATTCTGGTTTCATCATTTATGCAAATTTCCAATTCATCCTATTCAAAACCATTGAAAAATGAAATGAAATCAAAAGTATCCTTGATGATGACAACAAAATTTTGTAAATGAATAACCCTAAAATGATATGGTTATCCTGATATTCCATCTAAAGAATATGGTTATCCTAATATCTTGATATGGTTAACATTATCTTTAATGCTTTTAAATCGATGAAACTAATACTCACCTTATATCATCTATTATAAAATAAATAAAATACTAATAACTCACAATAATAGCAACTCCATAATCTCCTTGCTACACAAACTAGATTGAAGCCTTATCGTTTATCCAAATCCTCAACTTAATTAATTGAAAATCACTGAAAAATGATATAAAATTAAAAGTATCTCACATGATGATGAAATATTATGAGTGAGTGACTATAAAATGATATAGTTTCGATATTCAATCCAAAGAAAATAATTAAAATGTTTCTTTGATGCCATTATATCAATGTAACTAATACTTACCTTATATCGTCCTTCATAGTTAAACATTTTCTTTAATATCTTTGAATCAATGTAATTGATACTCACCTTATATCATACTCCATAAAAAAAATACTAAGAACTAAAACGAATAACAACTTCAAAATTTTTCAAGTTCCAAAATTAGATTCTAGTTTCATCATTTATGTGAATTTTCAATTCATTCTATTCAAAACCATTGAAAAATGAAATAAAATAAAAAATATCCTTGATGATGACAACACAATATTGCAAATGAATAACCATAAAGTGATATGGTTATCTTGGTATTCCATCCAAAGAAAATAGTTAAACATTATCTTTAATGCTTTCAAATGATAAAATTAATACTCACCTTTTATCATCTACCATAAAATAAATAAATAAATAAAATGCTAACAACTCATAATAATAATAACTCCAAAATCTTCTTGCTACACGAACTAGATTGAAGCCTTTTTGTTTGTCCAAATCCTTCACTCAATCAATCGAAAATCATTAAAAAATGATATAAAATTAAAAGTATCACACATAATGATGAAATATTATGAGTGAATGACTATAAAATGATATAGTTGTGTGATATTCAATCCAAATAAAATAATTAAAATGTTTCTTTGATGCCATTAAATCAATGCAACTAATACTTGCCTCATATCATCCTCTATAAAAAAAAATACTAAAATCCTTTTCCACCAAAACTAGATTGAAGCCTCATTACCTATGCAGATTCTTAATACAATATAACTAATATCACTAAAAAATGAAATGAAATTAGAAACATCTCAGAAAATAAGGATGATATATTCTAATTGAAAGGTTGTAAAATGAAATGATTATTTTGATATTCTACCAAAAAAAATAGTTAAACCTTTCTTTAGTGCCTTTTGAACAATGTGATACTCACCCTATATAATCCTTCATAAAAAGAATAGTGATAACTTCAAAATTCTTTTACCACTAAAATTTGATTCAAGCCTCCTCATTTTTGTAGATTCCTAACTCAATTTGTCTAAAATCACCAAAAAATAAAATGAAATAAGTATCTCAAATAATGGAAATGAAAGTAATATAAAATATCATAAGTAAATGATTGTTAAGTGATATATTTATCTTGATATTCCATGCAATAAACAAATATATCCTTTCCAATTTATTCAAAAATAAAATGAAACCAAAAATATCTCGAATAATAAGGATGATATATTATAAGTGAATGGCTAAAATAATTAGACCTTTTCTTTGATGTCTTTCAAATAGTGTGATGCTCTCCTCTAAAATTTGACTCAAGCCTCTTTAATTTTATAGATTCCCAACTCATTTTGTCTAAAATTGGCAAAAAAAGAAACGAATTAAAAAGTATCTCAAATAATGAAGATGAAAGTAATATGAAATATCATGAGTGCATGATTGTTAAGTAATATGTCTATCTTGATATTCCATGCAACCAACAAATATATCCTTACCAAATTGCTTAAAATTATTGTTATCATTAGCAACAAATAAATGCTCAATTTTCTCCTCCAGAATGACTATTGTATCTTCGATATTTAAGAAGAAACTACTTGGATTATTTTTGTAGAATCATTGTGCCTATATATATCCTTAAAAGATTAAAAGGATCAATAGTGTCATATTCTAAATATGAGTAGAAAATGAGTTTATGAATCATGATTAAAAGATAGGTTTATAAATCATGATTACTGATGAATTTATAAAATTCTATTTATTGGGGAAAAATACATATTTAGATTATAATAAAATATTTATTTTTAAAATTTATTTTGATTAATGTAAATAAATCTAATTTTATAGACTTATATAAACGTTTAATTTTTTTCTTTCATTTTCATATGGAGGCAATGTGATAAAAATTGTTGGGTCATTATATTTATTAAAAGGTTTTAGTGGTTTGGTTTATAAATCGAAAGTAAATTTTTAGTGGTTTTGTTTATAATAAAATATTTATTTTTAAATTTTATTTTGATTAATGTAAATAAATCTAATTTTATAGACTTATATAAACGTTCAATTTTTTCTTTCATTTTCATATGGAGGCAATGTGATAAAAAGTGTTGGGTCATTATATTTATTAAAAGGTTTTAGTGGTTTAGTTTATAAATCGAAAGTAAATCTTTAGAGAAAGTTGAACTTCATAGCAAATAATTTTTTTTGCTAAAGAATTGTTTAAAATTATTTGATTAACAATACAAAATTAACAATTTAAAAAATTAATTTTTATATTTTATTTAGTCTAACTTTAAACTTCCCAAAAATGGTATGCTCTTCAAAACTATAATAAAAGAATTAAAAATTGAAAATTGAAAATATTAACAAATTTCATTTAAAGTGACTATGTTTTTAAATGATTATTTTAAACTTATAATTTCACTATGACAATTAAAATTAGAATTAACTTATACAAAATTATAAATAATATAAAACATGATACTATTAATCCACAGTGAGCAACTTTCTCAACCATTTGATATACTTCTTTGATATATGTTTTTGGAAACTGCATAAAATCAAATTTTGACAAATAAAGCTAGAAAAAAGAAAGGAAGGGTTTCTAATTTACTAATTACTCAAAATTTTGATGATTATATAACAAAAGCACTCTCTAGATCATAATAAAAAAAATATAATGTAGAGCATAGAGTTTACAAACTGCACTACTAACAAAAATAACCAAAAAAAAATAGCATCATAGATAATGGAAACTAAAATAACAAATGAAATTGAAATATCAAATTATCTATTTGCAATTCCTTTTACCTTATAGGTGTGATTAATGGGCACGTACCTATAAGTCATCTCACCATCTTCAAATTTACTCAAATTTTTATTAAACAACAAATAAAAATGAAAATAAGACAACTTGCATTCAAGAAGGATATTCATTAGAGGGATGAAAACGAACAAAACTAATAAAAAAAAGCAAACTTATATATGCAAATATGAACCCTAATTGATTAAGCCCTATGTACCTAGCACAAAAATAACACAAATGAATCTATAATAGATCTCAAAATGTTTGGCCACTTAAAGCATGAATTAAACTAAATACAATTTCTTCATAACATCAAGCAAGACACCATGAAATTAAGTATCTATTCTTTCCCGTAGGAAAAGAGTGAAAGACAAATGAACACAAAAGGAACTGAGATTGTTTTTACTTTAGGATAAAACTAAAGGAAACAAAATTTCTTACCCAATTATAATAGATCAACTATTTGTTCCTTATAGAAATCAAACAAAAATCAAAAGTCTTATATTTTGGTAAATTCCTTTTACATCGAACAAAGTCAACTAAAATTTTTAGCTCTTTTATACTTGTTTCCTTAAAAGAATTTTGCTTATAATACAATAGTTTCTTGTGATTAGGATATATGACAATTTTGAGCTAAAGAAATGAACAAAAATTCACATAAGACACATGATTTGATTAAAATAAAAGTTTAACTAAGAATTTAAATATTAGGATAGATGACAATTTTAAACTAAAGAAATGAACAAAAGTTCACACGAGACACATGATTTGATTAAAACAAAAGTTTAACCAAGAATTTAAATATTATTACTATAAAGCACTGTTACACTGAAGAGATCATTAATTAAATTCCCTTGATAATATGGCGTATACAAGCTTATTGATTGTTCAAAGTGTCTTAAACTAACATAACAATGAAGTAAATGAAATCAAAATGATGAAATACATTACTAAGAACAGCTTAGACATCAAAATTATATCTAAATACATTTCAAAAGTAACACAACTGATAGAAAGGAAAATCACAATAATGTTCGTTCTTTCAAACATTATTATGAATAGCTTGGGCATAAGTGAAGATTATAAGAAATAATTGATGTATGAGAAGATATTTTCTTAACTATAACCAAGCAAGAAGAAACAATAAATAAAAAAGAAGAACAAAAAAATAGGAAGGAAAGTAAGTAACCACGCTGATGAGTAAAAGGCTACAAGATATGGCCTCATAATGAACCTGTAAAGAAAAGAGTGCACTAGATATACATTATTTTAGAGAACAAATAAGAAAAAAAATGCAGTAAGAAAATGAAATAGTTTCAAAAAATTAAAAGGAGCAAATGAATAGATTGAAACCCTACTAGTAAAAGCACATTGAAAAAAACTAAGCTATACTAAAGCAAAAGCTACTAAAATTTGAATATGTATCACATAGCGGAAAAATTGATGGAATAGTGGAAACATTGAAAAATTTTGAAAAATTCAACTATGCAAAGCTAAAATTGGAAAAGAATATAGAGCAATTTTAAATTTTCCAACACTATAACTATCTCATTAACTTTCTAGATAATGTATTAATGACTATCTAGATGGAGAAAAGCTTTTGAAATTGGATGCAAAAGCTTAACAAACATGACTTGATAGTTCAATTTTAGTTTGAAAAAATGATGTCGAGGTTCTGAAATTTTATTTTTAGTTATTAGATCTTTCCCATCAGTCCCCATTGTATGAACATTAGTAAAAATGCTCCATAGTACATCTATATTCCTACAACTTTTTAAAGAATAGTAGATAATCTTACTATTATTGCTTTTGATTTTGAGGATGAATGTTTAGTATTCATACCCATTCCATTGGTAAGCAACCATTAAAATCTAAATTGCTACCTTTTTCTAGATTTTATAATGATACCAGCGAGATGAATCTCAGTGATTTTAAATCCAAAGTTAGAGATGCTTTATTTATATCATCTATATTCTCCATCCAAATAGGCAATGTTTTGCTTTCCATTCTTTCAAACATAACATCAAAGTCTTGTCGCATTACATGTTCATAAAAACCCTTCACTATCTAGGTCCCTAAAATTAGGATGATGAACTCTGAGGATAATCGATATTTACTCTAAATTCATATCTTCTTCAATAATCCTAGCATCTAATCTCAACCATTGATCCAATGTTATAGGCAAACCCATTAACCCATCGATGTCATTGCCGATATGTCACTATCACCTTATAATACCTTCGCAATTCATAACTTGGAAAACCTAGTTGAATTAACTCTTACCTTTAGGGATAAAGTATTTGGGATGGAAGTATGATGGTGCTACCTCATTTAACATACCAAATTGTATTCTCAATCCTTCTATTGAAAGAGATTTAATCTCATTAATGGTCATGGAAGCTACACCTTACAGAGACTATCTAAGCCCATCACTTTATCTATTAAATTTAACTAGAAGTTAATATATCTCCAATCATTTCCAAATTCTTCAAGCTTTCTCTAGGTACAATTTGAATCTCACCCAAAGAACAATTCTTGTTGCCAATAAGCCTTTCTAGTAACAAAATTAATAATGAAAATGGAATATTATCAATTTGAAATAGAAGTTGAAAGGAAGAGATAAAGCACAATCCACTTCATAAATAATGCCGCTAACATGCTTGCTTACTTTTCAAGACCTTCTATGCTGGTTATAACATCTGTAACATATTTTCTATTCTATTGATTTTCCAATAATATTGTGTAAAGGCATTAATTTTTACTATATGATCACATAGCTCCTCTATCTCAGCAAAAACCAGAAAGTCACATGCAAATAATATCTCTACTACATATGCCACTAACATGCTTATTAACTTTCCATGACTTGCTATGCTGGTTGTACCATTTTGTAACATATTTTCTATTCTATTGATTTTCCAGTAATATCCTACAAAGGCACAATAGAAACCAAAAATTCGTATGTAAATAATATCTCTATTACATCATTACCCATTTTTGTAGGCAAAAAAGCTAAGCTAGATGCGTGAATAATTAAGCTACCTCCATTCATGGCATTTCCAAAGAAGGAAGGACACATGGACCTTAAAAGGCCTTTATCCTTAGTTTGAACAAATGAACTAAGTCCAAGTCCAGTAAGAGGTAACAAAGGTAATTCTTTAAAGGCTAGCTCAATTAGACTTACAAATCCACCTAAAAAAGTTTGTAATGAGTTTTGGAAGTCCCTTTCATCTTAACCCTATTACTACATCAAAGCCTTAGTTTCCAAATCTTCAAGAACTTTGGCCTTCCTATTTATTAATGATTTACTTGCTTATGCATGATTATCTTCAACATCTTGCATAATGTAAGACAAAATAAGATCCAAAGCACAATCCACGAAACTAAATCAGTGTCAATGGCCAAATTCCATTTTATTCATATTTCCATCAAAATTGATAATGAAGTCATTTTAAGTTAGAGCTTCTTTTTCAAATTATCTTATAAAGCTACTCTCTGGGAAACTATCTATCACCATCAATACATGAGTCAAATCAATAACTTTCCAGGCTTAGCATGTTAAGAAATCACTTGCCACTAATTTAGTGATACCATTCAAACTATGTGACTTTTTTATCGTCTTATGTGCTTCATAATGTAACTTAGCATAATATACATATAGTTTTCCTAGTCAAGAAACCCATTTATAGGTTGTAAAGGATTTATTGCTAATAATTCTAATGTCTTAGGAGTTGAACACTGATATGATTCCTTGAATTATTGAATTATTATCTATGGATATGACGTCATCCTTAATCATCTCATCTATATCACGTTAATTATTATAATTTCTTTAATATATATTTGGAAAATGCATTACATAAAATCAAAATTTCTTGATAAAAAAATTTTGAAGAAAGAAAGGATTTATAACAAAAGGGTTTCTAGTTTACTGACTACACAAAATAACTATACAACAGAAGTACTATCTAGATCATATTAAAATATGCAAAGTATAGAGAATACTAACAACACAACGCTAACAAAAATGTATAACTAGAACGCCTATGCCCTGCTTTTGAAACTACATCACACATAATGGAAACTAAAATAACAACTCTTAGTAAACAATTATTTATTTTGAATTTCCTTTTATTCCATAGGTGTGATCAATTGTCACATTAGTGAAAATTTATGAAACTAAAAATAAAAATGAAAACAGAGAACTTGCATTGAAGAAAAATGTTCACTAGAAGAATGAAAACAGACAAAATTAGCAAAAAAAGCATACTCCCATTTATAGAGATAAATCTTAACCATTTGTCATTTATGTCCTATAAGCATACAAATGACATAAATGAATCTATGATAAATCTCAAAATGCTTGACCACTTAACAAATAAATTAAACTAAATATAACTTTTTCATCACATTAAGCATGACATCATGAAACTAAGTATCTATTATTTCCCATAGAAAAAGAGTGAAGGTGGAAATGAAAATTTGATTGAGAGAAGCAAACGGTGAAGGACATGAGCACAAGAAGGAATTGGGATCATTTTTACAGTCTAGCATAAAATTAATATAGGAAGGAAAAAAAATTCTCTCTTGTAATAGGTCAACTATTTGTTCCATATAAAAGAAATTTATCAAATCAAACAAAAATCAAAGATCAAGAACATGGTAAATACCATTTATATGGAACAAAGACAAGTAAAAATTTTAACTCTTTTATACTTATCTCCTTGAAATTTTTTTGCTCAAAGTACAAACAATAGTTTCTTATGATTGGGGACAAATGACAATTTTAAACAAAGAAATGATCGAAAGTTAACATAGGACACACAAGCTTTGATCCAATATAAGTTTAACGAAGAATTTAATTATCATCGTTATAAGGGACTGCTACATTAAAGACACATTAATTAGATTTTTTTGATAATATAACACATTTAAGCTAACTATTCAAGGTTTTTTAAACTAACAGAATATATCAACATACAATTTGGAAACCAACGTAGTTGATATAAAAAAATAATCATACCAATGTTGGTTCTTTCAAGCATTATTATGAATAGCTTAGGAATAAGTAAAAATTATAAGGCAAATAAATTGATATGTGAAAGGATATTTTTCTCAGTTGCAACGAAGCAAGAAGAATCGGTAAATCAAAAAGAAGAACAAAAGAAATAGTAAGGAAAGTTAAGTAACCACACTAATGAGCAGGCAATAAGATATAGTCTTGAGATGAGCCTGTAAAGAAAAATGTACACTAAATTTACATTATTTCAAAATGCAAATAAGAAGAAAACATGTAATAATATAATGAAATATGCTTAAAGATTTAAATGGTGCAGATGAGTAGATTAAAATAGAGAAAGCTCCTTGCAAAAATAGTTAGCTTTACTAAACCAAAAATGATATTGAAATTTGAATATGTATTATAAAGCGAAATAATTGAAGGAAAAGTGGAAACATTGCAAAATTTTAAAAAATTTGAGTTTGCAGAGTTAAAATTGGAAAAGAATACAAATCAATTTGAAATTTTTTAGTACTATAGTAAATTCTTAAGTTAGGAAAATAACTAAAGAAAAGGAGAAAAGGATATGAAAAATTCAAAAGTGATAAGGCATCAAAATCCTATGTTGTTACAAAATGGAGAAGGTGAAAGTATGAAATTCAAGACTTTCAATCGAACTAGTCTCTACTCACCACTGATATCCTTGTAAAGGAACAGAGCATGTGAATGTTAAAGGTCTCTATTTTACTTCCCCTTAGATGGTCATAGTATTGATTGATTGATCCTCATTGTACCCTATGCAGTGCTTTAGAGTCTTTGTCCAAAAAAAGCTTTTGTGAAGTTTATACCATGTCGCATACATAGTAGATGCATTAATCATATATGATAGTAGAGTAGCTCATTAGGCTAAATTTAGCAAGAAAAAAAATCCTCTATCTAATTGATAAAAAATTTATTTAATTTAGTCTTGGCATATATACATTAAACTTGCCAATTTGAACACAAAAGAAAATTTCTTAAAGCCATTAAGATGAACCATACCTCTTTATCAAAAGGAATTGAAACTTTGATATATAACAGAAAGAACACATATGGTGTGGCAATGATTAAAGACCATTCAAGTTTACCCAAGATTAATTTCTTCATGACCAAAACCTCTTCACTAAGGTAAGCATTGTTTGATATGCAATTTTGCAGACAAAGTCATTAACATGCTTAATTCAAACCCATAACATAATTACACTAAGACCTAATGTAAATAAGAGAAATCAAGGCAAATTCAAGGGAAAAAATCCAAACTAAAGAATTATTTATGCTTAAGAAAAAGTGCCTCTGCTACCTATATCTCCTTAAATTTTGCAAGCTAAGTTATCAGCATTGAGATAATGCCAACCAGTTAAAGTCCCTCCTAGTCACAACCTTCGTGGGAAAAAAAAAACATATGAACAGTGTTCATTATCAAATATAGAATTTCTAGGATCAACTCAAACTTTGAATGTAACTCTTATCATCCAGTCTATAAGGATTGATCTCATCTTAACATTAACATCTATTTATGAACCATATAATCGTATATGCGGCTCCTATCCCATGCTATAATTTTCAATGAAAATTAGAATAGGAGAGAAATAAAGAGAAAAAGAGATAAAGAAGGAAAAAAATATAGAGTATTAACTCTATGAGCTAGTAAAAGTTGTAAATGTCATCAAGGTATTCAATTACTGCCTATTCATTCTCATTAGCGAGTCCATGGGCATCCTGAAATATATTGTCAATATTATTATTTGACAATAAAAAGGAACCTCTATATCTATACATAAAAAAAAAATTCTTAACAATTAATGAACTTATATAAAAGAAATTTAAGAAATCTTGCTTCTAATAGTGAGGATTGAATGAAAGGTCTTCTTGACATTTTTCCTTAAGGATTTTTTTCCCTTTTCTTCTTGTAGTAGTTTTTTTTTCCCTCATGTTCATCATCAGATCTAGTGACAATAACTTCATGGTCTGGTTGCAAACAAAATCTTAGCATCTCTGGCCAATATCCTTCAGTCGTCATTTGTTCCTTCCTTTTGCTGCTACATTATTTTGCTTGTTCCCACCCAACAATGAAGATGTTACAGAAGATGTTATAGCATCAGCTTCAAAAGAGGATGTACCAGCAATTATGATGATTCATAAGAAATCATGCAAAGATCAAGAAAAACTGATCTAGATGCAGATTTAGGAGGAAGGTTTCATAAAATTTCCTAAAAAAATTGGAATAATATTAGCATGAATTCAAAAATTATTTGAATCTTTTGATCTTACCAACCTCTAGTCATATAATCAAAGAAACTTCTTTTTTTTATATAAAAAATTAAAGTAAAACCTAATATCAAACTACCAATAATCACGAGTGAATTTAGATAAACATCTCCATATACATAAAAATGAAAAAAAATAACAAAAAATCAATTCTACAATAGTTTGAATCAATTAGGAGGAAGGTTTCAAAAATTCTAGAAATAATTGGAATCAGATTCGCACAAATTCAAAAGCTTTTTGAATCTTCTGATCTTGTCAACTTTGTACTTAACATAATCAAGGAAACTTTTCTTTTCTATAAAAAATTAAAGTAAACCCCAAAATCAAACTATGAATAGTCACAAGTAAATTTACATAGATACCTCTATATACATAAAAAAGAATAAATCGATCCCTTATAAGTTTCATAGTCAGAGAAACAAACAAAATAATAATAAAACCAATATCCACATCAGAAATGGAATTGAAAAGGCATAGGTTTAATGAAGAACCAAAAATTAATAAATAGGTGCAAACAAAACTTGGTATTATTCCTTAGGGAAGAACGACTTTGGAGGCCATATTTGGATCCTCTTCTCATTAAAACCCACCCCCTAAAAACATTTCCAAGACCAAAGAACGATAAAGATAGAAAAACCCAGATATGACCATTTCGTGTCTCTCCTCCTTCATACGTGCTAATGTTCCCCACTTCGCCAAATCACTTTCTGATCGCAATATCTCAACAACCCATTTCTTTCAAATTTTGATTCTTCTTTTGAATACTATTTGCTTCGATCTGTGTTTGAAATGGAATGAGGAAAACAAATTTCAACGTTTGCTTTAGGGTTTATATAGAAAGTGAAAGGGAGTATACCTTCTATATCCCTTCTAATAACGGTCAAGTCATTTCTCAATTGTGATTGTTGGATTGTTTTCTGATCCAACGACCATATTCCTTTCTTTCTTTGAAATTTTTTTTAAATCAAATCCCTGTCCCTGTTCATATCTTCCTTGTTCTTTCTTGCTTTCTTCTAACTAACAAGACAACCTTTTTTGGCATCTCCTAATTTTTTTGAGTAGGGGCACACGTCACTCTCATAGAAAAAATTTTCCCGTTATTTTATGATATTTATTTTTCCATATATAACCCCGAAAAGAATCTATTTTTTAACTCGTATTGACTATCTTCTATGGAAACATGATTTATTGGCAATGATAATGATAATTAATATTATCTTGCTAATTAATATATAATCATCGAATAAAAGATAATTAATAGCAACATAATTTAGTAATAATGGTAATAATTATTATCTAACTTATTAATAATAGCAGAATAAAAACTAACTTAATTTATTCATAATGATAATGACAATAATTATTGTATAACTAATTATTAGTAATTGAATATAGACTAATTAATAACTTGATTTATGATATTGGTAATAATTATTATCTAATTATCTGATTGATTAATGATAACTGAATAAAAATTAACTTAATTTAATGATTAGGATTGTGATTGTCGGATATTAGGAGTCGTCAAACAGCAAGAAAAAAAAATTCAAATTAGGTGGTTAGGATGTAACCATATGTTATGTTTCAGCACACAAAATTAGCTACAAGCTCTCAACTTATTTAGAATTTTCTAAAAATATTTCCAAGCTTTATGATTAGCAATAATCATGAATATTCGTACCCTAAGTGATTAAAAGAAATATAATTTAGATAAGATATTCATTCGGGAGAAATATTGAACAAGATATATTTTAAAAAAAATAGAAAATAAAGCTTATTTAAATGAGATATTTAATTCAAGCATAAATTATTGAAAAAGTAGTATATGATTAAAATAAATAGTTATAAAGTCTAAGAGGAAAATGACAATAAATAAGATTTAGTAATTGGATAGTGAATTTTAACTTTGTATTAATAATTTTAGGAATTTTAAACACTTAGTTAAATATAAAATTAAACGATTCAACTAATTTTAGGGAGCTACATAATTTAACATGAAAAATTATGGGCAAAAATAAAATATTTGTAAAATTAATAGAAAATAACAATGATGGTTAAAAAATTCCTACTTTGTACTGTTAAAGAGATATAAATAAAATATTATATCTGATTAAAGAAAATTTTAAATAAAATATTTAATATGATTAAAAAATACCATTTATAAAAAGGTAAAAAGTTAATTAGCACACTCAAATAATTAATTCTTTAATATAATAGAAGTGAAAAGTGAAAATAAAAAAGAGGGAAAGTAAAAGGTGAAAAATTAGAAAATAAGAGACTATTAGGAATTTAACATGTGAAAAAAAAAAGAACTAAAAATTTACTTTAATAGTGAGATTTCTTAATATGTAGGTTTGTTTTATACAACAAATAAGTTAATTTATAATTCATTTACTTGATTAATAAGTTATAAATTAAATTTTAAAAATATTTCATTTACTAATTTATTATAAAAAAATTTTAATTTAATAAGTTACTTTCGATAACTTATAATTTATAAACTATTACTTCTTTAGATTTTTTTAAATTTATCTTTGTTATTTTTTTAATTTATAACTTATATCCTTCATAATGTAAATCCAATTGAAAAAAAAATAACATGTTTCTACCTTCAAAGTACTGTCGCCTAACTATAATTTATAAAATATAATTAATTAAATACCAGATGTTATATTTTTATCTTAAATATTTTAATTATATTAATATAATTTAATATTTAAATAGATATAATTATTTTTTAAATATTAATTTTTATTAATATATTATTTTATACTATTTTATAATTTTAATTAATTTAACAACTAATTTTATGTAATACTTATTATACAATCAAGTACTTTACTTAAGAACTAATTTATAAATTATTTATATGAAACAGAACCATAAACAATTGAAACTAATACATAAAAGAGTATAATTAAATAGATAAAATGAAGACAAATAATATAAAACCAAAATAATATAAAATTTTGAAAAGAAAGAATTAAAAGTGAAAAATATAGATAATAAAAAAAAGGCATAAGTCCACATGAATTGGGAGGAGAAACAAGGAAAAATAAAAGAAAAGATATTAGCCGAGATAAAAGAAGGAAGAAAAGAAATAATTTTTAGAAAATAAATTCAGGATGACACGAGGCAAAG